>MU128996.1:186417-231346 GCA_014904985.1 Hydnum rufescens UP504 | reverse complement strand
CTACGCTTTAATGGCGGCCTCCCGAAGAAACAAAGTTGCGCGCAGATCCCATGATGAAGGAACGGCTGGAATCGAGGGTTATATCAGAAACAAAGTGAAGGAAGCGATGATTGTAACATACTTAGGTATACCTCGGCATGGCCTGGTGATGATTGAAATTCAGCTCTCGCAAACAGAAACACACACAACCGCAACGCACTTAATGAGCAAGAGCCATTTTCTCGATGAATCTGATTCTTCGCATGCTGAGGATGAAAATTGGGTTAGGAAGGTGTGGCGTCCCTGAATGATTTGCCCGCACCGTCCATAGGCAAGAAAGATAGTCTGCCACCAAACCCACAACATTCTTGGGGGGCTAAAATAAGGTGAATAACAAGGGTTTGAAGGAGATGTGTAAGGCGAACTCCACCTGAAAGAATCTGGACTCAAGGATGGTGCTCGGTGCCGAGCTCGGATCTAGCCACAACTTGAACCTATCCATCGAATTGAATTTCGTGTCTCCGCCTTATACTAGAGGAACTAAGAAACGGGCTTACCATTCACACCGTACCCAGCCTTTCTTCAGCCTCATGTCTGTTGCCTCGAGACCCCAAGCACGGATGTCGCCTAGGGCATCATAGACGAGGCATGTAGGAATCTTGGAAAAGTAATGGGTGGACCCCGGCCATGCGAGTATCTGGCGGACTTCTCCAGGACTAGATATCGCATACGAAACACCCGAGTATGTAGTGCCAAAGTCGATGGAAACGAACGCCTTGGGGTATCGAGATGGTGTATTCTCTGCGAACACATCCGACGGAATATCAAGTCCCAGCTGGTGAGTGGGGGCAGTTCGTGACTGAGAATCTGCAACGTATTGCCCAATGATTACTAAGTGAAAACAGCGCGCCACACTCGCGGCGACACCCTCGCGAAGTGTACAACGCACCGGGTGTGCTCACGGACCCCTGGACGAGAACAGTTTTATTGGGCTGCCGTTGAACAGTCATTTCATGAGTTGTATCACGGACACAAGGGTGTGGCACGTTGACCATGTTCGTCGAAATCGTCGGGGCTGGCTGGGAATGTCCTTCCAATCCCAAAGGCATTGAGACAACACGTTCGGAAGACGCGTCGATGCATGAACATGAGCAACCCATGTCGTGGAAGGGGTACACCGCAATGGGGGTTACATCCTTGCGGTACTTATATTTTCATAGGGCGAAGATTGTAACGGTCACAATTCAAACTTCGCTAGTCGTTTTGCGTCCGTTTTCAGGAATATATTACGATGACTAATAGGGAACCTGGCGGCGGCACCAGCCTTTGTACTACCAGGATATAAATTAGGTATTCTCTCACAGCCTTTAGGTGCTCAAGCGCCCCAGAATTAAATTGAACATTCGCGCGTGATTTCTGGGCCGCCCAAAGGGAGCATCGTCACCACTGCCGTAATGTAATCCCACGCCATAATTACTTCTTATTCAAAGACCACGACCACTACTAACGCCGACAGACCCTGTACTCTGGTGGAGACGAGGCCGAGTGTTATTCTATCCGTAACACCTCCGCCGACCTCTAGATCTCCGTTTGGAGACTGTTTTGCGGGAGGGCAGATTTGGATATATATGGGTTATAATAAACACCGGTATACACCCTTCAACGCTGCTTCGGAGGAGGAGGGGGAAATAAAGACCGCGTCCGTCAAAATATCGATTGCTTTGTCAGGTGGCTCTGAGATTTATTTTCCTCCGGCACGATCTCAACGAATTCTCGGGTTCACAGATACGGGCTTGAGACATAGTGAGGAATCGATCCATGACGTCCAACCACCCAAGAATTATGGTCAACACCAAAGAGGTGTATTAAAGAGGAGGGGAAAGATGGCGGCGGCGAGGATGACAGCTGACGCTCCCACACTTCACCCGCTTGTAAACGAGCACACATCGAATCTCTATGCCCCAATTAAAAATGACATCAATCCCGCTAGCGTTTTAGGAGAGGCAAGCGATGATAATCTCACCTGCGGTTTCCATCTCAAACCCAAGGACGAGATCTACGCCGGCGACACATGTTGATCGCCACAACAGCCCTCAATGATATTCACACCTACCAACGTAGAAGTTCCCAAACGGCGATGCCTCCACTTGCTCCAGGAAACTGGGATACGTCTCAAGGTCAATACGACAACGGCGCAATTCCTCATCTTCTTCTTCATCGAAGGACCGTTTGCTTTCCTCAACATTAGAGGCATAAAGCACTATGTCGAGGGCACGATCTGAATAATTGACAGTGGTGGGCCACAATCACTCGATAGGAATGCTCCACATCGAGCATAGAAATACATACCATATCACGAAGAACAAAGTTTGCGCACTCGGAGCTCGTCCTTACTTCCCTTCATGACACTAGTTCCACTCCTGACAATGTATTCCACCCTATAGAATCAAAACACAATTCAGAATTCCAAGCATCAGACCGAAGAGCCTATTGCAACTTACCTGTACTCACAGAACGAACTGCCTGCAACGCTCGTGACGTAGGCCGGTCTCATTGTCCTGTCTCTCAGTTCAGTGGGCAGTGCAACGTGCCTGAACACATTCTGCGGTTGAATTACAGAGGAGATGGGAGAACCAACGTCGAATTGAACTCCACCGCGACACGACGCTATGTCTCCGTCAGCTGGACGGATCACCGATACGATACTGGGTCCGAATCGTTGCTATAAGAATGATGAGTAGTGATCGGAGAAATGGAGGCGACAGGGGATGTGACCAACAGTTATGCGTTGAAAGAGATACTCGTTCGTGGAGAAACCGCCGACGAGAAGCAATATGTCTAGGCGTACTTTCGAAGCCTGCATCTGAGCCACAATAGAACGAAGGACCTGGGTGGAACAGAAAAAGATATCTCTATGATGGTCTTTTCCAATGAGAAAGGAAGGGTGCTCACTTGTTCAACAGCAGGATCAAACACGCGACGGAGAACGTCTCCGAAGATGACTAATTCACCATGGTTGAGCCTATCAGCAGGATGATATAGAGCAGCATTTGCTTAATGCGAACACCAGCGAAGGACACAGGCGCTCACCCAAATATTCATCATGAAGGCATCTGAATCGAAACAGCTTGATGTCGTCCTCAGCACCTTTGTAATCCAACTTCTCTGATTGCAAAAACGACCGCATGAAGTGCGCTAGGCTCGCTTCATCCAGATGTACCGGGTGAGCAGCGAGACGTTCCTGCATGAGCTGGCGAAATGCAAGTCTAAAAATAAAGATCCGGAGTAGGATCCAGAGCGTGGAGCGGCCTCTGCGAGTTTAGGGGCTCCTGAAGCTCGCAGGACATTGTATGTAGCCAAGTCCTAAAGGGCCTTAGATAAGGACGTGGCAGAGGCGAATACTCGAGTGGCTCCACCGGCATCGGTATCGTGACGCCTCCCACTGGAATTTGAACGTGCCGGAAAAGACGGTACGAATTACGGAAGCTTCCGGCTCTCTAAGCGCGCGGGTGTGAACAGGACTCCCTGTACAACACACTGGGTACGCTAATGGACCCCTCGATCAGAATGGCTTTGTTCGGCTGCCCTCGTTCATAATATGCATGGCGGATAACAGATTGCGGCGCATTGGGCATCCTGATCGAGACCGTCGGGTTTTGGAGGGAATACTTCTCCAATATGTGAGGCACTGTGGAACACGGTCTTTGTCGGAAGAGGCGTCGATGCGTGAGTATGAGCAGCCCATAATGTGGCATGCGAGATAATTCGAGCCCGTGGAGGAGCGATGCTACCGCTTCCCCTAGTGTTGCTTTCCTTTTTCTCCAATGCCCGAGCTGTTGGATTTACACTCGGTGGATGGGTTATAATTCAGCGGGGAATATACATGATGAATCAACAGTAAATATATAGGGGATTAGGGGACAATAAATCGCTTACCTGCAGCATTGATAAGGTGCCGCACTATCAGCTGACCTCCGAGTGGGCTGCTAGCTTCTGCAGTCCTTCGGTCAGCACCTCCAACACTTCAGACTTGACTGTGGACTTACTCTTCCAACAGAGCTTCCAATATGCATCTGCAGCTACCAACTCTAATCATGACTGTGATTTTTCTTTAAATTAATTGCCAGATATATCCTTCCTTGATATCCCCCTCCACGGTATAATCCAAACACATCAGGGCATCTGGTTGCCTCAGCAGGAAAACCGGACATGTCTCAGGGCATATCACCCCTTCCGGATGCGGAAAATTGTGAAGCAATGGTCTGGAGCCTCTGGAGCAACCCAGAAGCTTCAGACTTGTGTAGCATGTCTGGTTAGTTGCCCTGGTCTGAAACCGACTAGGGGTCACTCCTTTATATATCTCTTACATTATGTTTCCGCTCACCCGATTTTCGTTGTACGGGATCCTGTGGCTCTTTCACCTGAATCGGTCCTGTATAACAGCATTCTTTCGAAATAGTCACGTACATACTCCCCACTTCCAGTTGACACGCTCGGCACTGGGCACACTTGACAGCATGATGCGGTTTAGCTTTTGTCCCTATACGTTTCCAGTATGGGAAGAAAATTTCAGTGCAGATCCAAGCCAATAAATGAGCAATTCCCCCTCTTGTAATACGCTGAAACAATGGAGAGCTTTCGACAGCTATCCGCGTTAATGGCCCAGCAGTTAGGAACCCATGATAGTCAAATTGACAACCTGGACGTAGAGAACCTTATTTAGGGTGCTCTCTCCCAATGGAAATATACCTCAAAGTGGCGAAATTCCCCGCTGGTGGCCATTATAGGTTCGAAAACAGCGTCCGATTAGGGTGTTTCACGATAGAGCTCAAATGAACCCAAAAACAGCGTTTTTGAGGCCAACTGAATTGGTTTTGTGTTGTTTTTGGTACTATTTTTGTCTCATTTTTGTTATTGTGAAAGACCCTATTCTTGGGGTGAGCGTGGTAGATACATGAAAAATCCCAAGAAATCGAGGATGGCTGTGCCAATCGCCCCTTTGTGCATAATTGCCCCTACAACAACCGAGAATGAGGAATATAGGCCCATCCAAGGCAGTGTCACTAAATTGCATCCCACATGCCAAAGAAGCAGGATACTTACTGTGGTCAATCGGTTCGCGCTAATGAGGGCCGGGGCAGCCACTACAGGTCCTCCAGGATTTTTTACAAGGCCAACAGAAAAAAAAAGGATCTGCCCTCCTCTGAAAGCGGCGTTGAAGGATCAATATCGGCGCCGAACGTTTGTCAATGTCCCTCAAGATGTAAATTCCGGATGCGAGGCCGGGGATCCGAGTCCCTACCTATACCAGAGTTTTCCCCTGGTATCCCTTACATGGCCTATAATAAAGGAAAGAGGGTTGATCCGCACCAACGTCGCCCTCGGCTCTTGGAAGATTTACCTTGTGCCTTGGCATGTATGTGGGTCTTGCAATACACCTACTTCTGAAGCAGGTGGGCCACTATAGCTACCAGAAAATTTGCGTCATAGAGCTAGAGGGAGTAACATAAACAACGCCATTCCCGGAGAATCTTGTGACCTGTACGGGGAGTCGTTTGCCGTTAATTCAGTAAGGTATGATGTCCAAGGGGGGGTAGGGGACAATTTCACCTTGAAGCACACGTGGGATGAGAGGTGCAGCTAATTGGCCCAGCCTCATGGAGGTGGGCGGCGCCAGCAAGACACTCTTGAGTCCTGGCAAGCTCGGCCACAGCAAGTCAATCCTAAATGCTACAGACTTGTTCGGGTCCGGCGATTAGCATCCTGTCGTGCACCAGTCTGGAGAGTGCAATACCTGGAGGCAGTTGCAAGGGGGCAAGGCAGATATTCCTCACGGCACACGTGACTCTGACGGTGATACAGCTGCCAATGCCAACAGTTGGGCTGTGCGATCCGTATGCAGAATACCCAGGGTAATTCCCTGAATAGGCATTTGTGTTAAAGCTGGGAAACCAGTTTTGATTAATTCGTCGGGTTAGGCAATGAAAAACCCGTACCGTTTTTAGTATGGGCGGTTTCAAGGGGGTGCACGTGATCAAATCCGGGAACATAGGTACCCCCTCTGGGGACCCTAAATACTTTTTTTGACCTCATTTAAGGGAGTCACTGGGGAAAGTTAGGAATGCTTTATGAGGCTTCTGGATAGTTTTAAGCGGTAATACATTGGTAATCAAGCTGTAGGTGATAACCGAGGTCACGCTTCTACCCTTTGCCACCTATTTAGCTGCTAATCCCATCCACAGACCTGTCTATCTTCAGTCCTGTTGACCAGTATTGCAATTTTGGGTCACTTGACCTCTTAGTGGCATTTCATGTTGGAATTGGGGGACAGGCGACTCATTGCTTAGTCAGCATCATCCTCGTATAGTGTCTCAGGATGTACCAAACCCTTGTTAGCCTGAGCTCTGATTGTTGCGTGAATCCTCGAGTGATCCTTCAACATTTGGACACCCCTCCACCCAGTCAGAGCATTCATTGACCTAGAATAGAGACTTGAATTTAGTTCCTGGAGAAAATAGAAATGACGCTGACTCTGAGGTCAAATAATAATGCCATTCTTCTTTTTGGTCATTGATACGGCAGTCCTAGGCAGATAAGAGACTTGCTGGTGATAAAAGTGATGCCGCACAGTCAGGTCATGTGCCAAGCTCTCACGGGTTAAATTAATGCCTATATTTGGTCTTACATCCGTTACGTCCGTATATCCGCCTCGGCTCCGATGGATATAGGCGGATTTAAAGGTACCCCCCCCCCCTCCCCCCCCCTTCAGGTCTTAAGTTCATAATTCGACCTGAGTTCCAGTATTTGATTCCTTACACCCCCTTGGGCGGTTTCATAATCTCGGGTCGACAGGTGTGTTCATTTTTGCATGACTTCGGTCACAATGCCCTCGATTGGACTTCTCTCTGTGTTCTTCTGCTGCTGCCTCTATTCACCTGAGCATTTGAGGCTCGCCAGTATCACGAATTTGTTCTCACCCGCTTAGTAATCAGGGGTGGCTCTCGCCCAAATACGGAACTCCACTAGCTAGTTGCCAGAAATGGGAATGCGCATGAAAGTATAACTAGTTCAAGGGTGTCTGCCCCCTTGCTATGTCCCTTCTACAATATGGGCTGCTCTTGTTCACGTATCGCTGCATCATTCAATGGTCAACATGTTGCTTCAATGCATTTGGGATTGGAAAGACATTCCCGCCGAACCCCGATGACCCCGATGACTGCCATGGACGTGCTCAATGTGCCGGAACCTTTTTTTCATGATGCAGATTGTGAAATGAGTGTTCTGCGGCAGCCAAATGGAATCGCTCTCGTCAAGGGATCTGCGTTCGCACCCAGCGCGTTGTACAGTCAGTCCCAAGCCGTCTTGACTGCAGGTCCTGCTTAGTAATCACTGGGCACATTGGAGATGCCTCCAGCAACCAGCGGGCTCCATCAGATGTGTTTGCAGAGAATCCACCATCTCAATTCCCTAAGGTGTTCGTTTCCATCGACTTTGGCGCTACACATTCAGGTGTTTCGTATGCGATCTCTAGCCCTGGAGAAGTCCACCAGATACTTGCATGGCCGGGGTCCAGCCATTCCTGTTCTAAGATTCCTACATGCCTCGTCTACGATACCCTGGGCGACATCCGTGCTTGGGGTCTTGAGGCAACAGATATGAGTTTGAAGAAAGGCTGGGTACGGTGTGAATGGTAAGCCGTTTCTTAGTTCCTCTAATGTCAGGTGGAGACGGCAAATTAAATTCAATGCATAGGTTCAAGTTGTGGTTAGATCTGAGCTCAGCACCGAGCACCATCATTGAATCGGAGATCTTCCAGGTGGAGTTCGCCTTACACATCTCATTCAAACACTTGGTATTCACCTCATTTTAGCCCCCCAAAAATGTTGTGGATTTGGTGGCAGATTATCTTTCTTGTATATGGATGGTGCGGGCAAATGTCAGGGCCACGCTGCGACGAGAGCACCAAACAAATATAAACACGGATAAGTCCAACTAGGTCCGGCGTAAGTCCGGCTCAGTCCGAAGGAATCCGGGCAAGGCTGAGATAAGAGGAGCGGAGGAGAACAGAGGAGAGCTCCAGCAGCCCGGAAGGGTCTAGGCGGAGGTGAGTACAACGGTCCTTAAGCTCGAGGAGTCAGCTGGACCACACTCGGAACTGTAGTCCGGGGTAATAGCGGAAATCCTGAGTTTTCATAGAAGACATAAGGAAGTACAAGGACAAACCTGTAGTCCGGGTAATAGCGGAAATCCTGAGAGACCAAAGCTGAGGCCTCTGGACTTCGCCCCCGGACTACTTATACAGGACAGCTATACTACGAGGGGAGTGATCATCAAGGGGGAGGGTGGTTACAAGGGAGGTGGAAACAGGAACAGGGGAGCGGCCAGGAACAAGGACAGGTACTAGCGTGGGTAACTCGGAATCAAAGGAAATGAAAGAGAAATGAAACGTGACAGAACGAACTCGGAAGCAAACGGAAACAAACGGAAACAAGAAGAAATAAACTGACGGAGCCCGGAGAGCACCGGAGACAAATTGGAAGCAAACCGGAGTTATCGGAAAAGAAGCGGACGAACCCTGACAGCAAATCATTCAAAAACATACACACTTTCCTCACCCAATTCCCATCTTAGCACACGAAGAATCAGATTCATCTAGAAAATGCCTCGTGTTCATTATTGCAACTTGCAAAACCGAAGGCGCTGGATGAAAAACACAAAATTTTGCATCAAAATGTATTTGGGTGATTACTCCTCCAATTCCTGGCGGTTTGGCTTGCTATCAAGTGAGACGGACTCGCCTTGATCTTCCGCAAGTGCTTGTACCCTTTGCGTAATAAAATTCAAAGATTTGAGATTTGAGGTTTTCCCCAATTTTATTTCCTTCATAGCTCTTGAACTACTGTAAATTGAGGAAAATAAACTATATCCCCTGAGAGCTGCCATGCCACTCTGGATGCCTGAAAAAAAAATTCAAGACTGTTGGAGAAAATTTGAGGCTGTAGGTTTCCGAGGGATACAACACAAATAGCCAAAGCATCTGCCTTGTTTGGGCTTCTAGTGTTGATGCTGTGATGGAAAATGAAGTCCATGAACTGGAGGATGCATATATGCTTGGTGGCTAGGCAGAAACATGCATTGGTTGGCTTTGAGATAGCCATTAATTTTTCCCTTCTGCGGGTATGGGCTCTTTGGATGTCTCACTGAGCTGCCAGGCAAAGATCATCCAGGAATTACATCCAAAGTGATGTAATAGTGATAGGTTCAGTGTACAGGAAGTTTCATGGCTTCACTGGCCATGCTATGGTCCTAAATTCAGTGCCAAATGGTACACCATCAAAATTCTGAAATTTGCTCCAATTGCCCTGATTTTTTTTGGAACACCTAGAGGGACATAGCAGCTCTCAGGGGATATAGTTTATTTTCCTCAATTCACAGTAGTTCAAGAGCTATGAAGGAAATAAAATTGGGGAAAACCTCAAATATCAAATCTTTGAATTTTATTGCACAAAGGGTACAAGCACCTGCGGACGATCAAGGCGAGTCTGTCTCACTTGATAGCAAGCCAAACCACCAGGAATTGGAGGAGTAATCACCCAAATACTTTCTGATGCAAAATTTTGTGTTTTTCATCCGGCGCCTTCGGTTTTGCAAGTTGCAATAAGTGCATTATGTGCGCTCCTGTTTTCGAGAGCTGAATTTTAACCATCACCAGGCCATGCCGAGGTATACCTAAGTGCGTTACAATTATTGCTTCCTTCACTTCACCTCTTATCTAACCCTCTATTACAGCTGCTCCCTCATCATGGGGTCTGCATGCATCTTTGCTTCTTCCGGAGGCTGCCATTAAAGCGTTGCTATAATCCACCTATTGATCATGTGCTTGTCTGATGCTTTCTGTGCATAGAGGCCTAGTTGTTCAAGATTCTGGATTTGAAGACATCTATTGGCAGGAGCGGCTTCACATTATTCCGTATGATAGCTTCGTTGCCACCTCAGATACGCTGTTCATGCGCTTCCTTGAATTGATAGAGAGATGGAAGTTTCCGTAATTCATTCCGTCCTTTCACCAGCCTTCAGATTCGAGCAAGGGCGATGAGGGGGTCTCACGATATGTGACGCCGGTGGAGCTACCATTGTACGTTCTCGAATATTTGGCTCTCAACACATCCTTATGCAAAACCCTTTAGGACCTGGCTACATACAATGTCTTGGGAGGTTTGGGAGCCCCTAAGATTGTCGAGGCCGCTCCATGCTCTGGGTCCTATTGCGGATCTCTATTTTTGGACTTGCGTTTTCGTGAGCTTGTACAGAAGCGTCTCGCTGCTCACCCAGTGCATCTGGACGAAGCGAGCCTAGCGCACTTCGTGCGCTCATTTTCGCGATCGGAGAAGTTGGAGTATCAAGGTGCCAAGGACGACACAAAACTGTTTCGATTCAAATGCCTTCATGTTGAGGATTTGCGTAAGCTGCGTTGCCTTCTGCTGGTACTTGCATTAAGCCAATGTCGTTTCTAGATGATCCTGCCGTTGGGCTTGACCATGGCGAATTAGTCATCCCCAGGGACGTTCTCCGTTGCGAGGTGTTTGATCCTATTGTTGAACAAGCAAGTGCTCTTTCTTTCTCATTTGGAAACATCATATAGATATCATTTTCTGTTCTATTCAGGTCCTTCATTCTATTGCGACGCATGTGGAGGCTTCCAAGGTACGCCTAGACGCACTGCTTCTTGTTGGCGGGTTCTCTGCGAATGAGTACTTGTTTCAGCGCATAACTGTTGGTCACATTCACTTCCATCTCCATTTCTCAGGGGGATTAATCCATCTTTTTCTTACAGGACCAATTCAGCTCCAGTCTTGTATCCGTTATTCGTCCAGCCGATGGAGACCTCGCGTCATGCCACAGCGGAGCTCGATTCGGTGTTAGCTCCCTCGTCTCCTCTGTGATTCACCCACAGAACGTGTTCAGGCACGTTGCGTTACCTGCTGAGCAGGAGGACAGAATGATGAGACTGGTCTACATTTCGAGTCTTGGAGGCAGGACACTCTGTGAGCACAGGTAGACCACAATGGCTCCTTATGTTTGGCGCTTGGAGTTCTGAGCTGTGTTTGATTTTCTAGGGTGGAATACATAGTCAAGAGAGGGGCCAGTATCGTGAAAGGGGGTAGGAGCGAGCTCCGACTGCGTAAGCTTTGCACCTCGCGATATGGTATGCGTCTCTGAGTTCATTGTGCAATATTCCTATCGAATAACTCTCAAATGTTCAGATTGTACCTTCAAACTGGTGCTTTACACCTCGAATGGTGAACAGACTAAGCGGTACTTTGATGAAGAGGAAGGTGAGGAATTGTGCCGTTGTCGTGTTGACCTCGGGACGTACCCAAGTTTCCGGCAACAAGTGGAGGCCTCGCCGTTTGGGAATTTCTACGTTGGTCGGTGTGAATTTCGTTAAGGGGTGGTAACGATTGATGTGTACTTTCACCATCCAGATTTCGTCCTTGGGTTTGAGATGGGTAGCGCAGGTAGGATCATCATCTCTTGGCTCTGCTGAAATGCTAGCGGAACTGACATCATTTTATATTGTGGTGTAGAGATTTGATGTGTGCTCCTTTACAAGGGGGTGAAATGCGGAAGTGTCACCTGTCATCCTTGTAGTTCTCGTGCCCTCATCTTATTATAGTTCCTTGGTGTTGACCGTAACTCTTGGATGGTAGATTGGAATCTATTATCCACCTTGTGCTGTGATGATGTATGTATGTATGTACAGTATTTTACCACTCAATGACCACATGGTTTGAGAATATTTTCTCATGGTCACTGCATGTCACCATAACACCCAAAGAACTAGGAGTAATATGGACATATGTAGAGTAATGTATGAAGAATAAGTGTGCAGACTTAGAAAGTGAAAGAAGAAGAACTAAGGTTTCAAGAAAGTAATCTGTAAATGAGGCTGTTTGTATTCACAAAAGTAGCCCACCACTCAATGACCACTTCAAGTATCATCATCTCCAATACCTCCCTCATTATCTGACTGGTGCCCAGATGGCTCCAAATCATTGCTGACATCCTCCCCCTCATCTTCTCCCTCTTTCATCTCCCAAATCACATTCCTAGTGGCAAAAATATGCTTGAGAGGAATAACAGTACTGTTTACATGAGCCAGTGCTTGGCCCAAGTCCCACTGGGCAAGGGCAGTCTCATTATCCAGCTTTCCTGTGTCCTGGGCCACATTTCTCACTGCCTTCCACTCTTCTGCTTCCTTAGAATCCACACCTATGAAGAAGCATTGAATCAAGTTGGATCCAAAGGGGGCCAGCTCATTCGTCATCAAAACCATTAATAAAAACAAGCATCACAGGTCTTCTAGCAGAGCCAGAATCTCTGGGGGACATGCACATGACTCTTATGTTCACTATTAATGTATATTTAAAGATATCTGTTCAAGCTGGTGGGAGTTGTAACCTAAGCTAAAACTGTGATGATCAAAACTGTGTGAAATCAGTGCTTAACTGACTTCTTTCTCAACACTCACGGGACTGAACTCCCTGAAAATTGGGGGTCCTACTCATATGAGGGGCTCCTTTCAATGGTCCAAATCTCATACAAATCTGAACAGTGGAAGTAGCTGAATTTAAGAAGTGGTCATTGAGTGATGGGTGTTCATTGAGTGGTAAAATACTGTACAAACATGAGAATTCTTGGAGATCCTTTGCCACAGTGAAACTGCATGTGAACCGGAGGCCGTCCACTACAGTGCTCCCCAGCATCTGGAGACTTGAGACCACAAAAGAATGGTAAATATCTGATAATAGTAGAGAGATAGTAGGGGTAGTCTGTTGAAGAATCGGTGCGGAGCCACTTAGATTCACACAATGAGAGGAAAGATAGAGCGTTTGATCAGAGCTCAAGCAAACACTTGAGGGAACTTCGGTACATCCCAAGAAACTATCTAGAGGATTCGCTGACTAAGCGATGAGCGTTAGAGCTCGCCCATCCCCAATTCCAACACACCCCCTCGAGCGATATAAGCTCGATGCAAATTGCACCCCCTGAATTAAGAAAGGTAGATGCTGGAGAATGATAGGAATGTCGATCTGGACATTGGAATGTCGAATATCGGAATGAATGAACGTCGTCACACCGCAAAAAACAACCACCTCGAAAAACGACCGTGTCGATGAAAACGAGTTGTCGATAAAAAAGCGGTGTAGCGAATGAAAGGATGATATCGAAGGAATGATATCGGGATGTTGAATGATCATGCACGGAACAGTGAACTCGTGCGGGTGCTTCGGAGAATGGGTAATGCGCAGTCGCAGCAGCTTTCGGTAACGAATTCAGGTCCGGGATCGTTCAGCGGTGTTGGCACTTGCCCCGTAAATCATGGTGGTCAGCGGTCTCAATCGGACTTGCCCCATATAGGCGGTCAGAGGTCTCTGTCGGACTTGCCCCAAGTATCGGCGGTCAGAGGTGTTGCACTTAACGTCAATAGCTCCATCGTCTCATCCGTATCTCCATCTCCTTGCTCGACTCAGATCACCCCCTTAATCCGTAGCCCACAAAAGGTCGAATTCTCCACGAATTTCGATGAGTCAGCGACGCTTGCACCATCTGCAGTTCGTGCTCGGGCCTCCACAGGCTCGGCCAAGTTCGCAGTCTCGGTGGATTCTTCTGGCTGTCACGCAGGTGTGTGGAAAATCAGCTGGGTGGCACTGCCTCGAGAGAGTCAGGACTTTTGTTGTGCTGGCGGATCCCTCAGCGCCGGCAGCAAGGTGGTGCAGATCCAGAGTGACTCCAGCTAGCCCTTTTCACTAGTGGCTATCCAGGAAGCGTTTGTGTTGAAGAATCGGTGCGGAGCCACTTAGATTCGCACAACAATGAGAAAGAAAGAGCGTTTGATCAGAGCTCAAGCAAACACTTGAGGGAACTTCGGTACATCCCGAGAAACTATCTAGAAGGATACGCTGACTAAGCGATGAGCGGTAGAGCTCGCCCATCCCCAATTCCAACAGATACCATATGAACACAGGAGACTCGCCTGAACAGAACCACAAGAAGGTTATTGCTTGGATCAATCTCGACTTCGTCGACGGGAAATTCAAATCCCAGTGTCCACATCCGGAGTGGAAGACCTCGGCTGAGCGATGGAAGCTGGAGGCACATCACTTCTCAGTGTTCGGAGCCACATACGTGCCATCACGGAGTGCATATAAACCATCGTTCCCAATTGGTACATCTATGTGCGATTCGACCCAATCTAGTTTGTTCCAGGCATCGATGTGCCTTTCAAGTTGATTTAGGCGCGCAGCACCGGCACGCCCGGAGCCATCGGTGTAGCCGAACATATCTAGTTTGATAAGATACCGGAGTGGGTCGAGTTTTCAATGGCGTGCTTAAAGTAGGAACATACCTGCCAGTGAACGCCATTCAAGATTCAGAGGTGAAGGGGAGAGAAAACTGGTGAGCGACCCACCGTAAGGCACCTGACGATCTGATGTCCCTCTAGAAGGGCGAAAATGTGAATGAGCAGTTCAAGAGGAAGGGTGAGCAGATTGAGGTTAGCACCCATTGGCGTTCTGTTGAGGATGGCTGTGCGCGGCTCGGATTCTATTTTTCTTGACAGACCCGCATTTTTTATGGTCAGTACTGTATTGGTTGGACCTCAAAAGCTCACTTCGATGCGTTCATTCATTGGCTATGTTGGGTCCTCTGCACTAGTAACTATTCTGGTGGGTAGATTCCTCTCAGTTGATTTCTTAGATAACCTGACGCACATTGTGGCGATAGGCAAAGTTCGGCTCCCGTATTGTATTCTTTCTTTGTACAGTTGAAGGCAGAAAACCATCGAGGAATGAAGAATGGGGGCATTGGTGTGGGACCCTGGAACTCAAGCTTCACTCGTGTTGGGCTTCCAGCAGCCCGATGAGGATGGTCTCGATAGATAACATGAGGGAAAATTTTTGGACCAGAAGAGGTAATTG
The DNA here is from genome assembly GCA_014904985.1 of Hydnum rufescens UP504. Taxonomy (NCBI): domain Eukaryota; kingdom Fungi; phylum Basidiomycota; class Agaricomycetes; order Cantharellales; family Hydnaceae; genus Hydnum; species Hydnum rufescens. The sequence continues at coordinate 216,386 of MU128996.1, read as the reverse complement.
CACTCCTTTCTTGTTTCTGGTGCTTTGGATCAGTAGGTGTGTCCAATTTCCAGGGTGGAAACCACAGGGAAGAAAGGAGCCCTCTCGAGTAAGGAAGCGCAATTGAACCTCGCCTAAATACTTCACGCCTCATGTGGTATGGTAATTGGTATGGATTTTCCGTTCAATGTGAAACCGTTTAACCGTTCCCCATCACTCTCAACTCTTTACCTTCGAACTGTTCCGTGGTGCCCCCAGCGGGGACTGGATGACTCGCTACTGTGATGGAGAGGGAAACTCGGATTTCCGATGAGACCACACCTGATGTCTTAGCAATCACTGCAGCCCTCCCCATTTTGGGACTTTTTGATCGGTGTGGGAATGTCACGGGAGTGTTATTGTTCCGACTGATCCGTCTTTCTAGAAACCAGGCGTCTTCCCTTAAGTCTGAGAAGGACAGTGACTGATGGTGTCCGTTACCTGTGTTACCCCCTTGGGGAGACTGATTTTTTTCTTTAGCGATCGTGTGGAGATTCGTTTCCCGGGCCAGAAATGTGGGTGCATTACCTGATTCCACCCTTCTCCATGTGGTAAAGTTTTCCTCATGTTAATAAAGCTTGGGTTCCTGATGCGTCAGCGGCAGGTCCCTAGTAGTACTATTAACAATCCGCGAGACTGCGACCCGTCCATGGGAGTGGTAATGATCTTTCATGCACTTGATGTCAGTTACGTGCGATTAATCTCCTGTAAGGAAGGAAGAATCATGCTGCCCAATTCCACTAACACCGCCAGGCAGTGCCATTGTATGGATCTCCTTCGCGGTCCAACGAGACGCGATCCTCTGGTGGAGCACCGGGACTCCGCTCTGGTGCTTCATGTGCACCACCCAAAGAACATCAAGTGGTGGCCCGGTGAAGGTAAGGGAGTTCCAAGCCCTCTCGGAGGGGCGTTTCCCGCTCACTGGTCCGACTTCACAGCATGTGAATAGTTTGTCTCAGAGGGCTTCGCCAGCATCCTAGGATAAACTGTTGCGCTCTTCATTTCTACTTTAAGCTGGTGCTCCTGCAGGGGTATGCAATCAGCTGGGTGAATCACTGATCACCGGTGAGAACGAAAGCATTTGATTGCCTCGTGTGCCTGAAACGTGAAATTACGTCATTTCGACATTGAATGAACTTTCAGGGACAATATAATTATCGAGGCACCCAGTTAAGCTGTTTAGCCGAAATGCCGCGCGCATTCAATTCCAGGCACCTTGACTTCGGGACCTCTATTCCAAGCCACACTGCCACCATAGTCTTCCCGACGTTACTGAATACAGATATGCTGGGCGCCAGTCCTCGATATTCTGCAGGAACGCCAGCCACGTTTCTCAATCCGGTGAAGCCCTTGGACTCTTGAGTACAAGACACAATTAAAGGCCGTGGTGTTTAATCCACTCCATACTCTTTCCCCATCGAAACCGGCAGGGGGACCCCGGATCTTTGATCAGGCGCAAGGCTTGCGGCCTATCAATTTCGAAGCCTTGTGTTCTTCCAGAAAGTGCCGGTACTCGTATTCTTACTATATCGAATTCAAGGCACGGTAGGATGTTTTATACTCTGAAAAAACGTTCTGATTTCATTCCGAAAATATCAAATCGGGGGTCAGCGGTCAATTCCTTGTACCCCCACCTATGCACATGGTCAATACTGGCTGTGGGTATATAAGCACAAGTAAACCCAATATTTTGTCTTCCCCCATAACATGGGTTACTCATCTTCTCGTCCTAGGCAGTCTTCTCACAGAGAGGGGTGTGACAGAATGCCCTTGGATTCTGTGACTCATTCCCAGACACGGCCAAGTCACCCCCGGAACAGTCAACTCCAAAATGCGGCAACTCCCTCTATCCAGGATTCAAATTCTGCAAAGCCAGGTCCACAGCACCCCACTTCCCCCATCCTCCTTGAGACATCAACAAGCACACACAGCACACTTGATCACCAGCGTGCCGCATCATTCCACCCTCTTCACTATTCCGAATATATTCCAGATCCTCATCGGCCTAACCCCTCCCTTCACCTGCCAGAAATTTATCCTCCACCTGACGCGGTCCCAGTGGCAAATAGTCCGTCTCACCATATCAAATATTTCGTTGCTATCGATTTTGGCGCGGTGTCCTCAGGTGTTTCATATGCGGCCTCCACTTCTGGAGATATGCACCAGATACTCGTATGGCCAGGATCTAGTGTTCCCTTCCCAAGATCCCTACATGCCTTGTCTATGATGCTCTGGGCCACGTCCGTGCTTGGGGCCTTGAAGCGAAGGATTTAAGTCTGAAGAGGGGATGGGTACGCTGCGAATGGTAATCACCTTTCAATTGCTTCATGAGGTGGAGGCACCGAATTGAATTGGATCGACAGGTTCAAGCTGTGGTTAAATACGAGTTCAGCGCCAAGGACTGTCCTGGCCTCCAGATCGCTTCAGGTGGGGTCCGACTTAACATTCCCCTCCGCAACCCTTTTATTCACCTCATTTTAGCCCCCCAAGAATGCTGTGGATGTGGTGGCAGATTATCTTGCTTGCCTATGGATGGTGCATGCAAATTAATTAAAAATTCCATCCGGCTCCTAACCCCATTTCTGATCCTCAGTACATGGAGAGTCAGGTGCATCGAGAAAACGGCCTTTCTTCATTGAGTGTGCTGCATATTCTCTTATTGTTGAGAACTGGATGTTAATCATCGCTAGGCTATGCCGAGGTATACCTTAGTATGTTGCAATTATCGGTTTTCATGGCTTCACGTCCAATCTGACGCTTGGTCCCAGCTGTTCTGTCTGCATGGGATCTGCACGTGTCGTTGCTTCTTCAGGAGGCTGCCATTAAAGCGTAGCTACAATACACTTATCTTTCATGTGCACAGCTGATGGTTTTTTTCCAGACGTCTAGTTGTTCAACATTCTGAATCTGGTGATATTTATTGGCAGGACCGAGTGCACATTATTCTGTGCGATATTTTTGCTCCTTCACGACATCAGATACCCTGCTGATCCCCCCTGCGCTACAATGATAGAGAGACAGAAGCCTCTGTAATTCATCCCTTCCTTTCACCTGCCTTCAAATTCCACCAGGAGCAGGTCCTCACGATATGTGATGTTGGTGGGGCCACAGTCGTACGTTCTCGAGTATCCACCTCTGGCACATCCTTATGTGAAGCCCTGTAGGACCTGGCTACCTACAAAATCCTGTGAGCTTTAGGAACCCCTAAGATCGCAGAGGTCACACCACGTTCTGGCTCCTATTGGGGATCCTTGTTTTTAGACCTGAACTTTCGCAAGCTCGTGGAGGCATGTCTCGCTGCTCACCCGGTTCATCTGGACGAAGCGAGCCTGGCACACTTCGTGCGCACATTTTCGTGATCAGAGAAGTTGGCTTACAAAGGCCCCGAGGACGAGAGAAAACTGTTTCGATTCACATGTCTGCATGGTGAAGATTGGGGTGAGGCACCTTTGTCCCTTGTCGTTGGTGTTTGCATTACAAGAATGCTGTTCTAGATGACCCCGCTGTTGGGCTGCACAATGGTGAATTAGTCATTCCAGGGGACGTTCTCCGCCGTGAGGTGTTCGATCCCATCATTAAAGAAGTGAGTGTTTCCTTCTCATTGGGAAAATCATCATACAAATATAACTTTCTGTTCCGTGCAGGTTCTTCATTCTATCGCGACGCATGTGCAAGCTTCACACGTATGTCTAGATGTATTGCTTCTCGTGGTGGCTTCTCTGCGAATGACTATTTATTTCAACACATAAGTGTCGGTGGGATTTACTTGCATCGCTTTCTCTCAAATGATCTATCCATCCTTTTTTATAGAATCAATTCGGTCCCAGTATTGGATCGATCATCCGTCCAGCTGATGGAGACGTAGCGTTGTGTCGCGGTGGAGCTCGATTCGGCATTGGTTCCCTCGTCTCTTCTGTCATTCAACCGCAGAATGTATTCAGGTGCGTTTCCTGCCCGCCGAAGAGGAAGACCAGATGATGAGACTGGCCTACATCACGAATGTTGCAGGCACATGGTTCTGTGAGCGCAGGTAAATTAGAATAGCCGCTCACGTCTGCCACTTGGAATCCAACATTGTGTTTTGATTTTCTAGAGTGGAATACATCGTCAGGAGAGGAGCCATTGTCACGAAAGGAAGTAGGAGTGAGCTCCGACTGCGTAAATTTTGCTCCTCGCAGTATGGTATGTATTTCTGCGGTCGATGTGGAACATTCCTATTAAGTGATCCTGGCTCACCACCATCAATCACTTAGATCGTACCTTCGATCTAGTGCTTTATACGTCGACTGGTGACCAAACCAGGCGGTACTTCGATGAAGAGGGAGGCGAGGAACTGTGCCGTTGTCGTATTGATCTCGAGACGTACCCGAGCTTCCTGGAGCAAGTGGGGCCTCACCATTTGGGGATTTCTACGTTGGTGGGTGTGGATGTCATCGGCGGGTGTTGTTGGTTCACATGTATTTTCGCCACAGATTTCGTGCTCGGGTTTGAGATGGACAGCGCGGGTGGGATTATCACTTCTTGCCTCTACGAAATATGCCAATGGACTGATTTTAATTGGGGAATAGAGCTTTGATGTGTGCTCCTTTACAAGGGGAGAAATGGGGAATCGTAGCATGTCACCCTCGCCGCTATCATGCCCCTCCTCTGTAGTGTACTTCCTTGGTGTTGATCATAATTCTTCGATGGATCCACTATCTACCATGTGCTGCCAGTATGTAGGTATGCAGGTATGTATGTATGTACACACCGGGGAATTTCTGGAAATTCTTCGCTACAGTCAAATCGCACATGGAATCTTTCATATAGACAAACCCCAGATTCCATTTGGCAACGAAAATTCCTGGACTCGAGGCCCTCTGGCTGGTGATATTTAATGTCTCAGCTAGCATTCCCCTGGTGAAATTCCCTTTCTCTGTACTCAACCCCCATTGTGGCCGATCAATGTGCACAGCCATTACTGGAAGGTCAGTATGATAAATTTATTCACCCTACAGTATCTACATTCTCTTTATTCACATGCATGGCGGGCCACAAAGGACATTGCATCTTCAGTTTAGGAAGATTAAGATGCGAGCCAACGATGAGGAATGAACAATTAACATACTACCCAAAACATGATGTGCTCATCGTCGCAAAGAACACGTGGCGGGAGAACCGTGCAAGCTGAAGAACGAGCCGCGAGAGGGATAGGAAGGGACGTTCTGTGGAATCGAATTAGTTCACCCACTCATCGCATCGCCCTTACCGCTTGTCGATCTGGCCTCGCATCGATGCGAGTTCTAACCCCTACGTCATTCTCCTGAAATGGTGCAAGGATTTGAATGGGGTTCCTCACGAGTTCTTACTCCTGACAAAGTCCCCATAGGACCTTGTGGCTGCGATGTGACAGGCGATCTCATCGACCTCCCAATTGATCTCTCCAGCTCCTCCGTCGGCGGACATGGTAAGCGTCCTCGATCACCCTATGATCGGTGCATAAAGAGGATACCCCAGTGGATGATGAGAAACTCGCGATACTTATAGGCGACTGTATGGGAGATTGAAGACTTCCTGTCCAATAGAACACGGCACGGCATCCAAGCTCAAATCGCATTCGTGACCCCACTGCCTTTGGAGACCCTTCGAGATCTACTATTAATGCCGGTGCGTATCAGGCTTCCCCCTCGGGGGGGGGGGGGGTCTATTGACACGATTGTCTTCAGGAGAACTGCTTCTTTTTCTGCTCTGTGATATAGAATATGGTTTTCCTCGGCAGGGGAATGAACATCGACGGGCCGAGAAGATTCTCCATGTCCCTGCCCCCACGGTGCGAGTGAAGATGGGCAGGAAAATGTACGATGACGATGAGAATGAAGCCTATGTTGATAAGCTGATCGTATTCACGGTGTGGTAGCAGCTGCGGGTGAACCAAGACGGAGGTGAGTACCGAGGAACCTACGGCTCGAATGCTAGCTGATCCAGCAATCACCACATCCGCCAGAGGGGCCAGGGCCAATGATCTGTCCTCGGGGATCGAATTCGTTCATCCCAAAGAATTGGCAGCCAGTTTCACTATAGCAAAGGACCCCCAAGAATTCTCGTGTTCGTACATGGATACATACATCATCATCACAGCGCAAGGTGGATAATAGATCCTTATCTACCATCCAAGAGTTATGATCAACACCAAGGAGGTATAATAAGACGAGGGGCACAAGAGCTGCGAGGATGACAGGTGACGCTTCCACATCTCATCCCCTCGTAAAGAAGCACACAGCGGATCTCTACATCCAATTAAAAACCATATCAATTCCGCTAGCATTTTAGGAGAGGCAAGAGATAATAACCCTACCTGCACTACCCATCTCAAACCCGAGCACGAAATCTAGATGCCGAAAGTACACATCAATCGTAACAGCGCCTCAACGATATTCACACCCACCAACATAGAAATTCCCAAAGGGCGAGGCCTCCACTTGTTCCTGGAAACTCGGGTACGTCCCAAGGTCAATCTGGCAATGGCACAATTCCTCACCTTCCTCTTGATCAAAGTACCGGCTAGTCTGTTCACCATTCGAGCTGTAAAGCACCAATTCGAAGATACGATCTGGACAATGGAGAGGGGTGGGCCAGAGTGATTCAATAGGAATGTTGGGCCATGAACACAGAGATGCATACCGTATCGCGAGGAGCAAAGTTTACACAGTCGGAGCTCGCTCCTATCCCCTTTCACGGTACTGGCTCCTCTCCTGACTATATATTCCACCCTAGAAAATCAAACACAGCCCAGAAGTCAAAGCGTCGGACATAAGAGCTATAGTGGTCTACCTGTGCTCACAGAGTGACCTGCCCGCAACGCTCGTGATGTAGACCGGTCTCATCATCCTGTCTTCCCGCTCAGCAGGGAACGTAACGCGCCTGAACACATTCTGTGGGTGAACCACAGAGGAGACGAGGGAGCTAATACCGAATCGAGGTCCGCTGTGGCATGACCCAATGCCTCCATCACCCGGACGAATAACGGATACAATACTGGAGCCGAATTGTTCCTGCAAAAAAAGAAAGATGTATAGGTCCCTCCAAGAAATGAAGATGGAAGGAAATGTGGCCAATGGTGATGCGTTGAAATAGGTACTCATTGGTAGAGAAGCCGCCAACGAGAAATAATACGTCTAGGCGCACTTCGGAAGCCTGCACATGCGTTGCAATAGAATGAAGGACCTGGATAGAATAGGAAGTGGTATCTGGACCATGATGTTTCCCAATGAGAAAGGAAGAATGCTCACTTGTTCAACAACAGGATCGAATACCTTGCGGCGAAGAACGCCCCCGGGGATGACTAATTCGCCATGGTCGAGCCCAACGGCGGGATCATCTAGAACAGCATTTACTTAAGGCAAATACCAATGGAAGGCAATGCAGCTCACCCAAATCCTCAATTTTTGTTTTCAGTTGTATATGCTATTCATGTTTAATCTGTATATTTATTCTATTGTTTTGTTTGTTAGCGTGTCTTCTGTGTGCTCTGTGTATTATGTCTATAATTTGTTCGTGTGTGCTGTTGTTCTGGTATGTCGCTTGTCATATAGTGTTTTATGATGTGTTCCCGCGACGAAGTGCGCCAGGCTCGTCTGTTCATTCCTATGATTTGGGTGTACGTTGTTTTTGTTTTTGTATTGGTATGTTGAGTTTATGGTTCTCCTGCATCAGCTGTGGTTGCTTGTAATGTACTGTTTATTTATGTTCTATATTATTATGATTGGTATATTTGATTGTCTATGTTTCTGCATTATTACAGGACCCAGAGCATGGATGCTGTTTGTCCTCTGTATTCTATATTTGTTTTTTTTATGTTTGGTGTCTCTCCTAACTCTCTCATCTATTGATCTATGATTTTTTTGTTATGTCTCTATATGTCCTAAAGGGTTTCATTATTGTATTATTGTGCTGTGTCAGTATGCATAGTGTTTTATTCTCTGAGGATATGTGATGGGTTACTGGATCGTGGCCCAACTGCTATCACATATTGTGAACTCTCTCGTGCTGACATTTGAAGGCCGGTGAAAGGACGGGAATTAATATCTGTGATAACTTCTGTCCTCATATCAATTTTAGGTGTTGGTGCGATGACCAGCGTATCTGAGGTGTTGCAAACTTTATATTGCTCTTGGTACGGGAGATAATTGTGAAGTCCAATCGCTGTTCCAGTATAAATGGTCTTCAAAATTTGTTGTGAAATATAGGATCTGTGAACAAACTAGCCTCGTATGACGAAGCATCAGGATTGGCACATTTGTATTGTTATTGCAGTGGAGTTATAGTACTGTTAATGCTGGCCTCGCCGAATGAAACAAAAGTTGCGGCTTTCTATCAGATCCATGATGAAGGAAACGGCCTGGAATCGAGATATATCAGAAACAAACTCGAAAGGAAGTGATAATTGTTAGATGGCATCAGTCTGTTAGTTATACTCGCATGGCCTTTTTTGTGCGGTATGAGTTGAAATCTGTTCTCGATAAATCCTATTACTACATCACAACCGCAATGCGACTAATGTATCATAGCCATTTTCTCGATGTATATCTGATCCTCGCATGCTGAGTGATGAAAATTGGTTAGGTATATTGTTGTGTCTGAAAGATTTGCCCTTGCACTTTGTTTCTCATTATGTATGAATAATGATTATGTCTTTGTCCATCCTATATCTCCAGCAACACGGTTCTGCTTGGGGGGCTAACGAATAGGTGAATAAACAGAGGCTTGAAGGGGAGATGGTGTGTAGGGCGAACTCCAACCTGATAAGAATGCTGGAGCGTCTAAGTGATGGTGCTTGTGGTGGGAGCTCGGGATCTAGCCACAACGTGGGAATCTCTTTTTAGTCAGTTCAAATGTGAATTGTCATGTCTCCGCGGCTTTATAGTAGGAGAACTATAGAAAACGGCTATCGCATTCGACCTATTACGCTGCTTTCTTCAGCCTCATGTCTGGTTTGCCTCGAGACGCATGTCGAGCGTGTTGTCTAGTTGTCTTAGTCTATTTAGATTGAGGCATGTATGACGATCTTGGAATAGTATCAGTGGGTGGACGCCGGCCGACTTCATTATCTGCCAACTCTCCAGGACTAGATATCGCATACGAAACACCCGAGTATGTAGTGCCAAAGTCGATGGAAACGAACGCCTTGGGGTATCGAGATGGTGTATTCTCTGCAAACACATCTGACGGAATATCAAGTCCCAGCTGGTGAGTGGGGGCAGTTCGTGACTGAGAATCTGCAACGTATTGCCCAATGATTACTAAGTGAAAACAGCACGCCACACTCGCGGCGACACCCTCGCGAAGTGTACAACGCACTGGGTGTGCTCACGGACCCCTGGACGAGAACAGTTTTATTGGGCTGCCATTGAACAGTCATTTCATGAGTTGTATCATGGACACAAGGGTGTGGCACGTTGACCATGTTCGTCAAAATCGTCGGGGCTGGCTGGGAATGTCTCCAATCCCAAAGGCATTGAGACAACACGTTCTCGACCATCGGAAGATGCGTTGATGCATGAACATGAGCAACCCATGTCGTGGAAGGGGGACACCACAATGGGGGTGGCATCCTTGCGGTACTTATACTTTCATAGGGCGAGGATTGTAACCGTCACAATTCAAACTTCGCTAGTCGTTTGCATCCGTTGTCAGGAACATATTACGATGACTAATAGGAAACCTAGCGGTGGCACCAGACTCCCTACTCAGTCTCCTACGTAACAGCACTGATGTTTGGTGTTGTTTGCTGTACTGCAGAGACTGAGGCAATCATTTCAAAGTCCGGTTCAGACTCCGCCATGGCTTATGGTAAGTTTCCGCCCACCAACAAGCATAAACAAACCATAAGGAGGTACTGCCGGGATATAAATTAGGTATTCTCTCACAGCCTTTAGGTGCTCAAGCGCCCCAGAATTAAATTGAACATTCGCGCGTGATTTCTGGGCCACCCAAAGGGAGCATCCAGGAGTCTTCACCACTGCCGTAATGTAATTTTACTCCAGCACGCCATAATTACTTCTTATTCAAAGACCACGACCACTACTAACGCCGACAGACCCTGTGCTCCGGTGGAGACGAGGCCGAGTGTTATTCTATCCGTAACAGCTCCGCCAACCTCTAGATCTCCGTTTGGTGACTGTTTTGCGGGAGGGCAGATTTAGATATATATGGGTTATGATAAACACCAGTGTACACCTTCGATGCTGCTTCGGAGGAGGAGGGGGAAATGAAGACTGTGTCCGTCAAAACATCGATTGCTTCGTCGGTTGGTTCTGAGATTTATTTTCCTTCGGCACAATCTCAACGAATTCTCGGGTTCACAGATACGGGCTTGAGACATAGTGAGGAATCGATCCATTACGTCTAACCATCCAAGAATTATGGTCAACACCAAAGAGGTGTATTAAAGAGGAGGGGAAAGATGGCGGCAGCGAGGATGACAGGTGACGCTTCCACACTTCATCCCCTTGTAAAGGAGCACACATCAAATCTCTATGCCCCAATTAAAAATGACATCAATTCCGCTAGCATTTTAGGAGAGGCAAGCTATGATAATCTCACCCACAGTGTCCATCTCAAACCCAAGGACGAAATCTACGCTGGTGATACATGTTGATCGCCACAACAGCACTCAATGATATTCACACCTACCAACATAGAAGTTCCCAAATGGTGAGGCCTCCGCTTGCTCCAGGACACTAGGATACATCTCAAGGTCAATACGAGAACGGCACAATTCCTCATCTTCTTCCCCATCGAAGGACTGTTTGCTTTCCTCAACATTCAAGGCATAAAGCACTATGTCGAGGGTACAATCTGAATAATTGACAGTGGTGAGCCACAATCACTCGATAGGAATGCTCCACATCGAGCACAGAGATACATACCATATCACGACGAACAAAGTTTGCACACTCGGAGCTCGTTCTTACTTCCCTTCATGACACTACTCCCACTCCTTACAATGTATTCCACCCTAGATAATCAAAACACAATTCAGAATTCCAAGCATCGGACCAAAGGCCTATCGCAACTTACCTGTGCTCACAGAATGAACTGCCTACAACGCTCGTGATGTAGGCCGGTCTCATTGTTGTGTCTTCCAGTTCAGTGGGCAGCGCAATGCACCTGAACACATTCTGCGGTTGAATTACAGAGGAGATGGGGGAACCAACGTCAAAGGGAACTCCACCGTGACATGATGCTATGCCTCTGTCAGCTGCATGGATCCAATACGATACTGAATCTGAATCGTTGCTATAAAAATGATGAGTAGTGATCGGAGAAATGGAGGCGACAGGGGATGTGACCAACAGTTATGCGTTGAAAGAGATACTCGTTCGTGGAGAAACCGCCGACAAGAAGCAATATGTCTAGGCATACTTTCGAAGCCTGCATCTGAGCCACAATAGAACGAAAGACCTGGGTGGAACAGAAAAAGATATCTCTATGATGGTCTTTTCCAATGAGAAAGGAAGGGCACTCACTTGTTCAACAGCAGGATCAAACACGCGACGGAGAACGTCTCCGAAGATGACTAATTCACCATGGTTGAGCCTATCAGCAGGATGATATAGAGCAGCATTCGCTTAATGCGAACACCAGCGAAGGACACAGGTGCTCACCCAAATATTCATCATGAAGGCATCTGAATTGAAACAGCTTGATGTTGTCCTCAGCACCTTTGTAATCCAACTTCTCTGATTGCAAAAACGACCGCATGAAGTGCGCTAGGCTCGCTTCATCCAGATGTACCGGGTGAGCAGCGAGACGTTCCTGCATGAGCTGGCAAAATGCAAGTCTAAAAATAAAGATCCGGAGTAGGATCCAGAGCGTGGAGCGGCCTCTGCGAGTTTAGGGGCTCCTGAAGCTCGCAGGACATTGTATGTAGCCAAGTCCTAAAGTGCCTTAGATAAGGACGTGGCAGAAGCAAATACTCGAGTGGCTCCACCGGCATCGATATCGTGACGCCCTCCCACTGGAATTTGAACATGCCGGAAAAGACGGTACGAATTACGGAAGCTTCCGGCTCTCTAAGCATGCGGGTGTGATTAGGACTCCCTGTACAACACACTGGGTATGCTAATGGGCCCCTCGATGAGAATGGCTTTGTTCGGCTGCCATTGAACCCTCGTTCATAATATGCATGGCAGATAACAGATTGCGGCCCATTGGGCATCCTCATTGAGACCGTTGGGTTTTGGTGGGAATGCTTCTCCAATCTGTGCGGCACTGTGTAACACGGTCTTTGTCAGAAGAGGCGTCGATGTGTGAGTATGAGCAGCCCATAATGTGGCATGGGAGATAATTCGAGCCCGTGGAGGACCGATGCCACCGCTTCCGCTAGGGTTGCTTTCCTTGTCCCCCACCGCCCGAGCTTTGCAGCTACCAACTCTAATCATGACTGTGGATTTTTTTTAAATTAATTGCCAGGTATATCCTTCCTTGGTATTCCCCTCCACAGTATAATCCAAACACACCAGGGCAGCTGGTTGCCTCAGCAGGAAAACCGGACGTGTCCCAGGGCATATCACCCCTTCCGGATGCTCCGGAAAATTGTGAAGCAATGGTCTGGAGCCCCTGGAGCAACCCAGAAGCTTCGAAATTGTGTAGCATGTCTGGTTAGATTTCCTGGTCTGAAACCGAGTAGGGGTCACTCCTTTATATATCTCTTACATTATGTTTCCGCTCATCCGATTTTCGTTGCAGCAGTATCTTATGGCTCTTTCATCTGAATAGGTCCTGTATAACAGCATTCTTTCGAAATCGTCACGTACATACTCCTCACTTCCAGTTGACAGGCTCAGCACTGGGCACACTTGACAGCATGATGCGGTTTAACTTTCGTCCCTATATGTTTCCAGTATGGGAAGGAAATTCTAATGCAGATCCAAGCTAATAAATGAGCAATCCCCCCCCCTGTAATGCATTAGGCTAAAGCAATGGAGAGCTTTCGACAGCTATCCGCGTTAATGGCCCAGCAGTTAGGAACCCACGATAGTCAAATTGACAACCTGGACATAGAGAACCTTATTTAGGGTGCTCTCTCTCAATGGACATCAGGAAAAAGACTTTGCTTCTGAAGGCTTCAGAAGTCTTCTGAAGGCTTCTGAAGGCTTCAGAAGACTTCTGAAGCCTTTGAAGCCTTCGGAAGCAAAGTGGATTTTCCTGATGGAAATATACCTCAAAGTGGCGAAATTTCCCGCTGGTGGCCATTCTAGGTTCGAAAACAGCGTCCGATTCTTGGGGTGAGTGTGGTAGATACATGAAAAATCCCAAGAAATCGACGATGGCTGTGCCAATTGCCCCTTTGTGCATAATTGCCCCTACAACAACCGAGAATGAGGAATATAGGCCCACCCAAGGAAGTTTCACTAAATTACATCCCACATGCCCAAGAAGCAGGATACTTACTGTGGCCAATCGGTTCGCACTAATGAGGGCGGGGGCAGCCACTGCAGGTCGTCCAGCATTTTTACAAGGCCAACGGAAAAAACAAAGTTCTGCCCTCTGAATGCAGTGTTGAAGGATCCATATCGGCGCCGAACGTTTGTCAACATCACTCAAGATCTAAATTCCGGATGCGAGGCCCAGGATCCGAGTCCCTACCTATACCAGACCTTTCCCCGGTATTCCTTACATGGCCAATAATAAAGGAAAGAGGGTTTAATCCGCACCAACGTCGCCCTCGGCTCTTGGAAGATTTACCTTGTGCCTTGGCATACATGCAGGTCTTGCAATATACCTACGTCTGAAGCAGGTGGGCCACTACAGCTACCAGACAATTTGCGTCATAGAGGGAGTAACGTAAACAATGCCATTCATGAAGAATCTTGTGACCTGTATGGGGGGTCGTTTGCCATCAGTTCAGTAAGGTATGGTGTCTAAGGGGGGTGTAGGGGACAATTTCACCTTGAAGCACACGTGGGATGAGAGGTGCAGCTAATTGGCCCAGCCTCATGGAGGTGGGCCGCACCAGCAAGATACTCAAACTCGGCCACAGCAAGTCAATCCTAAATGCTACAGACTTGTTCAGGTTCGGCGATTAACATCCTGTCATGCACCAGTCTGGAGAGCGCAATACCTGGAGGCAGTCGCAAGGGGGCAAGGCAGATATTCCCCAGCGACACACATGACTCTGATGGTGATACAGTTGCCAATGCCAACAATCGGGCTGTGCGATCCGTATGCAGAATACCCAGGGTAACTCCCTGAATAGGCATCTGTGTTAAAGCTGGGACACCCAACCCATACCTTTTTTAGTATGGCCGCTTTCATAATCTCGGGTCGGGGTTCATTTTTGCATGACTTTGATCACAATGCCCTCAATTGTATAGAGCGGCATCCAACCGTGCGGATCTAAGCCCTATCATACACCTTAACGGCATGATGTTCCCTGGTTAGACGAGTTCGGTCAGTGCCCCCTAAAATGAATTGGGAGGGAAAATGGTTGCCAGAAATGGGAATGCACATGAAACTATAACTAGCTTGAGGGCGTCTCCCCCCTTGCTATGTCCCCTTCTACAACATGGGCTGCTCTTGTTCACGTATCGATGCATCGTTCGACGGTCAATGTGTTGCTTCAATGCATTTGGGATTGGAAAGACATTCCCGCCAAACCCCAACGACCCCGATGACCGCCATGGACATGCTCAACGTGCCGGAACCTTGGGTTCATGATGCAGATTGCGAAATGAATGTTCTGCAGCAGCCAAATGAAATCGCTCTCGTCAAGGGATCTGCGTTCGCACCCAGCGCATTGTACAGTCAGTCCCAGAGTCCAATACCACAGGTTCTGCTCAGTAATCACTGGGCACGCTGCAGATCTTCACCCGCCAACTGCCTCCAGCAACCAGCGGGACTCCATCAGATGTGTTCGCAGAGAATCCACCATCTCGATTCCCCAAGATGTTCGTTTCCATCGACTTTGGCGCTACACATTCAGGTGTTTCGTATGCGATATCTAGCCCTGGAGAAGTCCGCCAGATACTTGCATGGCCGGGATCCAGCCATTCCTGTTCCACGATTCCTACATGCCTTGTCTACGATACCCTGGGCGACATCTGTGCTTGGGGTCTTGAGGCAACAGATATGACTTTGAAGAAAGGCTGGGTACGGTGTGAATGGTAAGCCATTTCTTAGTTCCTCTAATGTCAGGTGAAGACGCGAAATTGAATTCAATGCGTAGGTTCAAGTTGTGGTTAGATCCGAGCTCAGCACCGAGCACCGTCATTGAGTCGAGATTCTTCCAGGTGGAGTTCGCATTACACATCTCCTTCAACACTTGTTATTCACCTCATTTTAGCCCCCTAAAAATGTTGTGGATTTGGTGGCAGATTATCTGTCTTGCATATGGATGGTGCGGGCAAATCATTCAAAAACATACACACTTTCCTCACCCAATTCCCATCTTAGCACACGAAGAATCAGATTCATCTAGAAAATGCCTTGTGTTCATTAAGTGCGTTATGTGCGCTCCTGTTTTCGAGAGCTGAATTTTAACCATCACCAGGCCATGCCGAGGTATACCTAAGTATGTTACAATTATTGCTTCCTTCACTTCACCTCTTATCTAACCCTCTATTACAGCTGCTCCCTCATCATGGGGTCTGCACGCATCTTTGCTTCTTCGGGAGGCTGCCATTAAAGCGTCGCTATAATCCACCTATCGATCATGTGCTTGTCTGATGCTTTCTGTACATAGAGGCCTAGTTGTTCAAGATTCTGAATTTGAAGACATCTATTGGCAAGAGTGGCTTCACATTATTCCATACGATAGCTTCTTTGCCAGCTCAGATACGCTGTTCATGCGCTTCTTTGGGTTGATAGAGAGACGGAAGTTTCCGTAATTCATTCTGTCCTTTCACCAGCCTTCAGATTCGAGCGAGGGCGACGAGGGGGTCTCACGATATGTGACGCCGGTGGAGCTACCGTTGTACGTTCTCGAATATTTGGCTCTCAACACATCCTTATGCAAAACCCTTTAGGACCTGGCTACATACAACGTCTTGGGAGGTTTGGGAGCCCCTAAGATGGTGGAGGCCGCTCCGCGCTCTGGGTGCTATTGCGGATCTCTATTTTTAGACTTGCGTTTTCGCGAGCTTGTACAGAAGCGTCTCGCTGCTCACCCAGTGCATCTGGACGAAGCGAGCCTAGCGCACTTCGTGCGCTCATTTTCGCAATCGGAGAAGTTGGAGTATCAAGGCGCCGAGGACGACACAAAACTGTTTCGATTCAAATGCCTTCATGTTGAGGATTTGCGTAAGTTGCATTGCCTTCTGCTGGTACTCGGATTAAGCGAATGTCATTTCTAGATGATCCTGCGGTTGGGCTCGACCATGGTGAATTAGTCATCCCCGGGGACGTTCTCCGCCACGAGGTGTTTGATCCTATTGTTGAACAAGCGAGTGCTCTTTCTTTCTCATTTGGAAACATCATATAGATATCATTTTCTGTTCTATTCAGGTCCTTCATTCTATTGCGACGCATGTGGAGGCTTCCAAAGTATGCCTAGACGCACTGCTTCTTGTTGGCGGGTTCTCTGCGAATGAGTACTTGTTTCAACGCATAACCATTGGTCACATTCACTTCCATCTCCATTTCTCAGGGGGATTAATCCATCTTTTTCTTACAGGACCAATTCGGCTCCAGTCTTGTATCCGTTATTCGTCCAGCCAATGGAGACCTCGCATCATGCCACGGCGGAGCTCGATTCGGTGTTAGCTCCCTCGTCTCCTCTGTGATTCACCCACAGAACGTGTTCAGGCACGTTGCATTACCTGCTGAGCGGGAGGACAGAATGGTGAGACCGGTCTACATCACGAGTGTTGCAGGCGGGTCACTCTGCGAGCACAGGTAGACCACAATCGCTCCTTATGTTTGGTGCTTGGAGTTCTGAGCTGTGTTTGATTTTCTAGGGTGGAATACATAGTCAAGAGAGGGGCCAGTATCGTGAAAGGGGGTAGGAGTGAGCTCCGACTGTGTAAACTTTGCACCTTGCGATATGGTATGCGTCTCTTGAGTTCATTGTGCAACATTCCTATCGAATAACTCTGGCCCACCCCTCTCAATTGTTCAGATCGTATGTTCGAACTGATGCTTTACACCTCGAATGGCGAACAGACTAGGTGGTACTTCGATGAAGAGGAAGGTGAGGAATTGTGCCGTTGTCGCGTTGACCTAGGGACGTACCCAAGTTTCTGGGAACAAGTGGAGGCCTCGCCGTTTGGGAATTTCTACATTGGTCAGTGTGAATATTGTTGAGGGCTTTTAGCGATTGATGTGTACTTTCGCCATCTAGATTTCGTCCTTGGGTTTGAGATGGGTAGCGCAGGTAGGATCATCATCTCTTGGCTCTGCTGAAATGCTAGCGGAACTGATATCATTTTATATTGTGGTGTAGAGATTCGATGTGTGCTCCTTTACAAGGGGGTGAAATGTGGAAGTGTCACCTGTCATCCTCGTAGCTCTCGTGCCCCTCGTCTTATTATAGTTCCTTGGTGTTGACCATAACTCTTGGATGGTAGATTAGAATCTATCATCCATCTTGTGCTGTGACAATGTATAATGGATGAATATTGGATTTAATTTTCAGTGGACAAATCATCAACCCGAGACCCTCCAGCTGACAAGGTTGGGGATGGATCGGTTAGCATTCATGCAGTAGATTCCTCTGCACTCACCAGCTAAGTTGATGAATGTGCCTACAGCCGTTACATGGTTAATATGATCAATTCATCAACATAAGCCACATCATCACTGTCATTGCCATTGTCATCTTCATCTTCATCCTCATCATCATTTTCATCCCATGGATCATTGTCATTGTCATTGTCATCTTCATCTCCATCTTCATCACCCTCATTCTCATTTGTAGCTGGCCTCTTAGGATGTCGTGACTTGAGTTTAAGGACATGATTACTACAACAGTTCACCAATGAGGAATGAGCATGTAACATACCACCCGAAGTATTATGTGTTCATCATCACAAATCATGTGTGGGGTGAGGAGGGAACCATCCAAGCTGAAAGATCTAGAGACCAGAGGGACAGCTGGGAGGCGTTCCATCTGTATCTCACCATTGAATCGATCCGATCTTATTACATGAGGTGGTGCATAGTCTTTCCAGGGATCTGCGGATGTCCCACTAGCTCTAGAGCGATTGAGATCGAAAAGGGACACACGGCAACGCGAATTCCGTTCATATGAATGGTCGACATGTATGAATCGCCCACCACTCATCTCGTAAGGCATTCCCGAGTCTGAGTCAGAGTCAGAGTGGAGATACACATCCTTTGACCAGACCTCCCAGGGTACCACCAAGGTGTCTCCATACGTCGCAGAGCGACAAAGAGAAGATAGAGGAACATGGAATCTGGCCCTAAACATCAGGTTGAATACAGAAGGTCCCTCGAGCCACCATCGGACAGTAAGATACGAAGTGTCCTCAGCCAACAGGAAAGGAGAAGGGAAGAACTCCCGGTCCGAAAGGAGATTTTCTCGACCAACACCGTGTGACAAACGTGAGTTCCCAGAGATCGTAGCAGTTGAATGATATTCATCAAGACTGGAACGTGGCATGTAAAACAATATTGTATGAAGGAGGGGAGCCCCAGGGGTTTCCATCAGGATCTGATAAACTTCAAGGGCCCCTCGCCGCGCAACCACAATAGACGAGGCACTCAAAAATTCGAAACCATAAAAGCCAAGAGTGGAGTCGCCTGCAGCTCTTATGACTAACACCTGGACAGGTTAATAAAGAACGCTAAATATCTGATAGTAATGGAGGAAACAGATCATACATACCGCGATTTTTTGGCCACTCATCCAGTCCCATATTTCTAATCTTAACTCACGGCAGGAGCGTAACGTGACTCCCAGAAGATGACCCACAATGCGGATATTACTCTTCGTCATGGGGTACTCCGAGTCTGCAAGAATTGAAAAAGGATGTGATTCCTGACCCTTGGATGAGGATGATTACCGGAAAGAGTGTGGAGGTAGAGAGCGACATTATGAACATCCGGACGGAGAAACGTCCTACAAGTTCAACGCAAGTTCAACAGAAGAGCCATTCCCGAGCAGCAAAAGTACTTGCCTGGACAGTACCACAAGAAGATTATTGCTTGGATCGATTTCAATTTGAGTGATTGGGAATGCAAAACCTCCCAGGACCCACGTCCGTAACGGAATGCCTTGCATGGGACGTGGAAGCTGGATGCAGTACACTCCACTGCGATCGGATGTTGCAAAGATTCCCTGAGAGACTATGCCAAAGTCCTGGACATCATGAGGTGGAGCAGACAAGCGAGTTTCCATCCAGTCTAGATTGTTCCAGGCCTCGACGTGCCTTTCAAGTTGATTTAGGCGCGTAGCGGGAATCAGAGGTGCATCCATGGATCCTAAAGCATCGATATAGCCGAACATGTCCAGTTTGATCAAGTACTGGAGTATGATCGAGCTTTGAATGACATCCTTGAAGTAGGAACATACCTTAAAGGAATCCAAATTCCGATGAAGAGAGGGGTAAACCGGCGACGACTCACTGCACCACATCTGGCGATCTGGCATCCCTCGAGATGTCCGAAAATCCGAACAAGTATTTCCAGAGGAAGGGTGAACAGACTGAGATCAGCACTCATTGGTACGTGGTGTTGACTCGAGATATGAATTTCATGCCTGTCACGGCTGTTGCCTGAGGTCACCATTAATGGAATCTCTGCCCGATGACCGCCTCACGCTGAGACGCCTGGTACAAGTTCCTCTTCAATCACAGCTATATCACCCTCTTTCCACACTTGTCCTCAGTGCTCTGGCTCACGGCATGCTTGATGGCCCCAGAATCTGACCATGTTCCCATCAACCCCTTGTTCAAATCACCACAGTTCTATACCCCTTCCATTAATTCAATGTTGTCATTACTGGAAAGCTCTAACTCTGGTCCTCTTGTTGGAATTGGGGATGGGCGAACTCATCGCTTAGTCAGCGTACCCTCTAGATAGTTTCTCGGGATGTACCGAAGTTCCCTCAAGCGTTTGCTTGAGCTCTCATCAGACGCTCTATCTTTCCTCTCGTTGCGCGAATCTAAGTGGCTCTGCACCGATACTTCAACAGCTCTTTCATATACAAACCTGTAGGGGTTTAGATTGTCTCGCATTCTTGGGTCCTCAGAATACTCGCACTCCCAGAGACCATGTTTCCGGAGTGATGTTTTCGCAGATTCATGCGAGTGTAAATGACTAGTCCATCTGGGCGTAGCAAGCCTGGGCCTTTTTGCGCTTGTGCTATATCGGGAAGCCTGCTTTAGAGGCACCCTCTGAGTCGGGATAATGTCGTTTCTGGACCCTCTGTTCGTTCCTCTCAGGATCTCTCTATTGGTATTAAAACAGTGCCCCAAGACATTAGTTTCCACCGACTTTGGTGCTAAGCACTCTAGTGTTTCGTATGCAATATCTAGTGCTAGAGAAGTCCACGGGCCTCCTGACGAGAGGGTAGATATTTCAGCAGGAATTTTCCCCACAAATTGCGGTCTCTTCTTTACTCGCCGCCATTTCCCTCGGTCTGTGTGAGACCAGCCCCCCTATTCTGGAGCACGTCAGAAGCTTAAAATGATCAATTTATGACTCTTGTACTCCAGAGCTGGGCCAGATCCCTCAGTATGCTTGAATTATGAGGCGAATTAATGAAGTCAGCTCAGCACCAAGGAACGAACACAGAAATAACTATGAGAACGTACAGCCCAAATGATGATGTGTTCCTCATCGCTCCAGGCCCAGTCAACGATGCATTCCCCTAAGCTGAGATCGGGAGGCGACGTGAACAGCATCAGGACATTCCATCCTTAGCTCACCAAATGGGAAGATATCCGATTCTATGATGTGCAGTAATAGATCATCGTCTATGGACAAACCTGGGGTTGTCGTTCCGTGCGCACCGCTCTGGATCGATTGAGGTCGGAGAGGGATATGGTGCAATGCGGTTCGGAGGAATCAATCAAGCGTACAAAGCGCCCTCCGCTGATCTAGCACGGGTGTCCGACCCCCGCCTTCCTTCAAGAAACAGACATCTTTGGACCGGGCATCCCAGGGTATCGCCACCGGGTTTGGATACGTGGCCGAACGACAAAAACAAGATAAGGAAACTTGGAATAGGATTTCCCAGTGCGCACCGTGGATATAGATTCGATAGATATGCCAAAAAAATACGATATAGCGATTGGCCTCCGTCATGCGAAAAGGGGGAGGCGGTAGGGAGAGGGGACTTGCGAAGTGGTTATCCATATCGTGCAAAGGACGTGAATCCACACGGACCTCGTGCATCAG
Source organism: Hydnum rufescens UP504 (assembly GCA_014904985.1). Classification (NCBI taxonomy): domain Eukaryota; kingdom Fungi; phylum Basidiomycota; class Agaricomycetes; order Cantharellales; family Hydnaceae; genus Hydnum; species Hydnum rufescens. Next base: position 195,026 of record MU128996.1, on the reverse strand, counting down.
ATTCAGATACGGCATGTTAAATGAGGTAGTATGGATGGGTGGGCCCCAGGAGAGTCCATAGGAATCTGATAAACTTGAATCCTTTCATTGACTGGGACCAAGAATGACGTGGTGCTTAGAAATTCGAAAGAACGGAAAATGCGCCAGAAGCCGTCCACTACCGGCGTGCTCCCCAGCATCTGGAGACTGGAGACCACAAAAGAACGGTAAATATCTGATAATATTAGAGAGATAGTAGGGATTGTCTGCACCGTTATTTTCTAGCAAGTCATCCAATCCCATATTTCTAATTTCCCTGAAGATCCGAACGCCAGGATTCCTACCAAAGAACACATGATTCGAACCATGTACTTGCTGTCCTGTGTGATGGTAAAAGTCGGGAAAAGGATGGGACTTGTAGTGGAGTATTATCGGAAAGCGTCCGTAGATGGAGAGGGATGTAAGCTGGATGAGTCAGGCTCCCGGGCAGCCTATAAATTCGAGACAAGTTGTCACAGCAGAATGATACCATATGAAGACAGGAGGCTCGCCTGAACAGAATTACAAGAAGGCTATTGCTTGGATCGACCTCGACTTGATCGACGGGAAATCCAAATCCCAGTGTCCACATCCGGAGCGGAATACCTGGGCAGAGAGATGGAAGCTAGAGGAACATCACTTCCCTAGTGTTCGGAGTCACATATATGCCATTACGGAGCATATAAACCATCGTGCCCAATTGGGACATCGATGTGCCTTTCAAGTTGATTTAGGCGCGCAGCATCAGCACGCCCGGAGCCATCCGTGCAGCCGAACATATCTAGTTTGATAAGATACCGGAGTGGAGTTTTCAATGGCGTGCCGGTGCTTAAAGTAGGAACATACCTGCCAGTGCATGGCATTCAAGATTCAGAGATGACGGGGAGAGAAAACTGGCGAATGACCCACTGTAGGGCACCTGACGATCTGATATCCCTCGAGAAGGGCGAAAATGTGAATGAGAAGTTCAAGAGGAAGGGTGAGCAGATTGAGGCGTTCTGTTGTGGATGGCTGTGCACGGCTCGGATTCTATTTTCTTCCATGTTTCGCACAGATTCGCAGTCCTTATGTGCATTCCTTATGGTCAGTACTGTATTGGTTGGACCTCAAAAGCTCACTTCGACGTGTTCGTTTTCCTTGGTGGATCCTCTGCGCTAGTAACTTTTCTGGTGGGTAGATTCCCCTCTCATTTGATTTCTTAGATAACCTGACGCACATTGTGGCGATAGGAACAGTTCGGCTCCCGTATTGTATTCCTTCTTTGTACGGTTGAAGGCGGAAAACCATCCAGGGATGAAGAATGGGGCATTGGTGCGGGGTCCTGGAATTCAATCTTCACTCGTGCTGGGCTGCCCGCAGCCCGATGAGGATGGTCTCGATATATAATGTGAGGAAAATTGTTGGATCAGAAGAGGTAATTGCACCCCTTTCTTGTTTCTGGTGCTCTGAATCAGTAGGTGTGTCCAATTTCCGGGATGCAAACCACAGGGAAGAAAGGAACCCTCTCGAGTGGGGAGCGCAATTGAACCTCGCCTAAATACTTCTCGTTTCATGTGGTATGGTAATTGGTATGGATTTCCGCTGAATATGAAACTGTTTGACCGTGCTCCGTCGCTCCCAACTCTTTTCCTGCGAACTGCTCCGTTGTGCCTCCAGCCTGGACTGGATGACTCGCTACTGTGATGGAGAGGGAGACTCGAATTCCCGATGAGACCACACCTGATCTCTTAGCAATCACTCCTGCCCTCGCTATTTGGGGACTTTTCCATCGGCGTGGGAATGTCTTTGGAAGGTCATTGTTCCGACTGATCCGTCTTTCTAGAAACCAAATTTCTTCCTTGGTTCTGAGAACGACAATGACTGAGGTTATCCATTACCGTTGCAATTTGTTACGCCCTCAGGGAGACTGACTTTTTTCTTTAGTGACCGTGTGGGGGTTCGTTTCCCGGGGCCAGAAATGTGGGTGCATTACCTGCTTCCGTCCTTCTCCATGTGGTAAAGTGTTCCCCATGTTAACAAAGCTTGGTTTCCCGATACGTCAGCGGCGGTCCCTAGTAGTATTAACAAATAGAAGATTCCGCACTTCATGTCGGTACGTGCGATTGATCTCCTGCAAGGCAAGAAGAATCAAAACTAAATGCTTCCCGATTCGACTAGCACCGCACGGCGGGCGCCATTATATGCATCCCCTTCGTAGTCCAACAGGACGCGATCTTCTAGTGGAGTACCGGGACTCCACTCTGGTGCTTCATGTGCACCAGGCGAAGAAGATCAAGTGGTGGCCCGGTGAATATGAGATATTTTCAAGTCCTCTCGGAGGGGCACTACTGGCCCGACTTCATATGAACAGTTTGTCTCTGAAGGCTTCGCCCGAGTCCTAGGGGTTACGTACAATCACTTGTGAGACGCGCACTCTTCGTAATTTCTATTTTAATCCGGTGCTTCTGCAGGGGTACGCAATCAGCTGGGTGAATCATGTTCCAGAAGGTGATAAAGCAAGCACCGCCTCCCCCTCGTGTCCCTGAAACGTGGGGGATCACGTCATTCGACTTTGAATTTCGGGCACCCTAATTAGGCTATTTATTAGCCGAAATGAAATTGGCCTTCAATTTCAAAATTGGGATTCTACTGGCCGACTTCGGAACGTTTATTCAAACCAAAACCGATCGCCACCGATAGCATAATCTTCTCGATGCCACTGAATCCAGTCTATGTTGGACGACAGACCTCGAAATTCTGCAAGAACGTTGGGCATTCTCAATCCGGTCAAGTCCTCGAACTCATGGGTACAAGACCAAGAGAGATCGCAACACAATTGAAGGCGTGGTGTATAATCCGCTCGGTACTCACATTTCTCCGGTCCACATCAGAACGGCCAGAAGGATCCCGGATCTTTGATCAAGCGCAGCCCTTGTATGCTACCAGTTTGGAAGCCTTACATTATTCCAGAAAAGTCGAGCCGCGTGTGCCTGGCGTTTTGTGGGTAATACATCTAATCCAAGGCGCGGCAGAATGTTTTATACTCTGAAAAAACGTTGTGATCTCATGTGGAAAATATCAAATCGGGCCCGCCATGCACGTGGCTGATATGTGGGAATATAAGTACAAGTAACCCAATCCCATCTTTATCATCCTCTATAACATGGGTTACTCATCTTCTCGTCCTTTTCAGCCTTCTCACAAAGAGAGGAGTGACAGAATGCCTTCGTATTCTGTGATTCATTCCCAGCCGACACCGAGTCACCCCAGGAACAGTCAACCTCAAAATACGGCGACCTCCGCTATCCATGATTCAAATTCCGCAAAACCAGGCCAACAACACCCAACGTCACTCTCGTCTCCCACTTCTCCCATGCTGCTCGAGACGTCAGCAAGCGTATACAGCACACTTGATCACCAGCGTGCCGCGTCATTCCACCCTCTTCATTATTCCGAATATATTCCAGATCCTCACCAGCCCAACACCACCCTTCACCCGCCAGAAATTTATCCTCCACCTGACGCCGTTCCAGTGGCAAATAGTCCCTCTCACCATATTAAATGTTTCGTTGCTATCGATTTTGGCGCCGCGTACTCAGGCGTTTCATATACGGCGTCCACTTCTGGAGAGATGCACCAGGTACTCACTTGGCCAGGATCTAGTGCTTCCCTTCCCAAGATTCCTACTTGCCTCGTCTATGATTCACTGGGCCACATCCGTGCTTGGGGCCTTGAAGCAAAGGATTTAAATCTGAAAAAGGGATGGGTACGCTGCGAATGGTAATCACCTTTCAATTGCTTCATGAGGTGGAGGCACCGAGTTGAATTGTTGACAGGTTCAAGCTGTGGCTAAATCCAAGTTTGGCGCCAAGGACCCTCCTGGCCTCCAGATCGCTTCAGGTGGAGTCCAACTTAACCTCCCCCCCGCAGCCTGTTATTCACCTCATTTTTAGCCCCCAAGAATGCTGTGGACGTGGTGGCAGATTATCTTGCTTGTCTATGGATGGTGCGCGCAAATTAATCAAAAATTCCATCCCCCTCCTAACCCCATTTCCGATCCTCAGCACACGAAGAGTCAGGTTCATCGAGAAAATGGCCCTTCTTCATTGAGTATGATACCTATTCTCTTGTTTTTGACAACTGGATGTTAATCATCGCTAGGCCATGCCGAGGTATCCTTAGTACGTTACAATCATCAGTTTTCATTGCTTCACGTCAAATCTGACACTCGATCCCAGCTGTTCCATCTGCATGGGATCTGCACGCGTCGTTGCTTCTTCGGGAGGCTGCCATTAAAGCGTAGCTACAATACACTTATCTTTCATGTGCACAGCTGATGGTTTTTTTTTCCAGACGTCTAGTTGTTCAACATTCTGAAACTGGTGATATTTATTGGCAGGACCGACTGCACATTATTCCGTGCGATAGTTTTGCTCCTTCGCGGCATCAGATACACTGCTGATCCTCCCCACGCTTGAATTGATAGAGAGACGGAAGCCTCCGCCATTCATTCCTTCCTTTCGCCCGCCTTCAAATTCCAGGGGGGCCAGGTACTCACGATATGTAATGCCGGTGGGGCCACAGTCGTACGTTCTCGAGTATCCGCCTCTGGTACATTCTTATGTGAAGCCCTTTAGGACTTGGCCACTTACAAAGTCCTGGGAGCTTTAGGAACCCCTAAACTCGCAGAGGTTGCACCACGTTCTGGCTCCTATTGGGGATCCTTGTTTTTAGACCTGAATTTCCGCAAGCTCGTGCAGGCGCGTCTTGCTGCTCACCCGGTTCATCTGGACGAAGCGAGCCTAGCGCACTTTGTGCGCACATTTTCACGATCAGAGAAGTTGGCTTACAAAGGTCCCGAGGACGAGAGAAAACTGTTTCGATTCAGATGCCTGCATGGTGAAGATTGGGGTGAGGCACCTTTGTCCCTTGTCGTTGGTGTTCGCATTATAAGAATGCTATCCTAGATGACCCTGCCGTTGGGCTGTACAATGGTGAATTAGTCATTCCAGGGGACGTTCTCCGCCGCGAGGTGTTCGATCCCGTCGTTAAAGAAGTGAGTGTTTCCTTTCTCATTGGGAAAATCATCATACAAATCTAACTTTCTGTTCCGTGCAGGTTCTTCATTCTATCGCGACGCATGTGCAAGCTTCACGCATACGCCTAGATGTATTGCTTCTCGTTGGTGGCTTCTCTGCGAATGACTATTTATTTCAACGCATAAGCGTCGGTGGGATCTTACTTGCATCGCTCATCTCTCAAATGACCTATCCATCCTTTTTTATAGGATCAATTCGGTCCCAGTATTGGATCGATCATCCGTCCAGCTGATGGAGACGTAGCGTCGTGTCGCGGTGGAGCTCGATTCGGCATTGGTTCCCTCGTCTCTTCTGTAATTCAACCGCAGAATGTATTCAGGCGCGTTTCCCTGCCCGCAGAAGAGGAAGACCAGATGATGAGACCGGCCTATATCACGAATGTTGCAGGCACATGGTTCTGTGAGCACAGGTAAATTACAATGACTGCTCACGTCTGCCACTTGGAATCCAACATTGTGTTTTGATTTTCCAGAGTGGAATACATCGTCAGGAGAGGATCTATTGTCACGAAAGGAAGTAGGAGTGAGCTCCGATTGCGTAAATTTTGCTCCTCGCGGTATGGTATGTATTTCTGCGGTCAATGTGGAACATTCCTATTATAGTAAGTGATCCTGGACTAACCACTCCTCAATTACTCAGATCGTACCTTCGATATAGTGCTTTATACCTCGGCCGGTGACCAAACAAGGCGGTACTTCGATGAAGAGGGAGGTGAGGAACTGTGCCGTTGTCGTATTGACCTCGAGACGTACCCGAGTTTCGTGGAGCAAGTGGAGGCTTCACCATTTGGTAATTTCTGCGTTGGTGGGTGTGGATATCATTGGTGGGTGTTGTAATGATTCACATATATCTTCGACATAGATTTCGTGCTCGGGTTCGAGATGGATAGCGCGGGTGGGATTATCATTTCTTTCCTGTACGGAATATGCCAGTGGACTGATTTTTATTGGGGCATAGAGCTTCGATGCATGCTGCTTTACGAGGGGGAGAAATGGGGAACCGTGGCATGTCATCCTCGCCGCTATCGTGCCCCTCCTCTATAATGTACCTCCTTTGTGTTGATCATAATTCTTCGATGGATCCATTCTCCACCGTGTACTATCGGTGTAGGTATGCAGTATGCATGTATATACAAACCCGAGAATTTCTGGAAATTCTCCATTCCATTTTGCGACAAAAATCCCTGGACTGGGGGCTCTCTGGCTGCTGAGAGTTAACGTCTCAGCTAGCATTCCTGTGGTGAAACTCACTTTCTCGGTACTCACCCCCGTCCTGGCCGATCAATGTGCACACAGCCATTACTGGATGGCCAATTAATAAATTTATTCACCCTATCTGCATTCTCTTCATTCACATCTATGACGGGCTACATAGGACATCGCATGTTCAGTGTAGGAAGATGAAGACAGCGAGTCAACGACGAGGAATGAACATATAACATACTGCCCAAGACATGATGTGCTCATCGTCGCAAAGAACGCGTGGACGGAAGAGAGAACCGTGCAAGCTGAAAGAGCGAGAGGCAAGGCCGATAGGATGGGGTCGTTCTATCTATATCTCACCAGGTACATCCGACTTTATTACATGAAGTGGAGCATAGTCTGTCCCTGAATCTGCTCCTGTCCTACCGAACCTAGCAGTTCTAAATCGATTGAGGTGGAAAAAATACACATGGAAGTACGAACCGATTTGATGGGCGAGGCGTATGAGTCGCCCGCTGCTTATCCCGTAATCTCCTCCAAGGCCATAGTGGACATCTTTTGACCAGAATTCCAAGGGTGTTGCCCACGCGTCTCCATACGTGGAAGACTGACAAAGAGAAGCTAGAGGAATATGGAATTGAGCTTCCGACCTCTGCGTGGAGCTAGGAAATCCATTGGAGTTGGACAGGATGGTAAGATAACGATTGTCCTTAGCGAACGAGAAGGAAGGAGAAGAGAACGACGGGCTGTTCGAGACGTTTCCGTGAATAACGTGCGACAAACCTGAATTTCCAGTGATACAAACAGTCCAACGATATCCGTCAAGGTTCGGACGCGCATGAAAAGCGACGCTGCGTGGACAGACGGAGCCCCTGGGAATTCCATGGGGCTCTCATAGACTTCAAGGACCCTTTGCTTTGCAACCACAATGGATGTGGCATTTAAAATTCGAAAGCACAATAACTGCGGGTGACGTCGTCCACATCTCATCTATATCACCTGGAGGCAAGGAACAATAAAGAACACGAAATATCCGACGGTGATGGAGGAAAGGGCTCGTTACACACTGTCATATTTTGGCCAGCCATCCAGTCCCATATTTCTAATCTTAAGTCACCGCCGAAACACAATGTGATTCCGAGCAAACGCCCCATGACTCGGACCATGGAGTCCCCAGAGTCTACATGAATCGAGAAAAGCATGGGACTTAAAGCTTTTGGATGAGGACTATTATCGAAAAGTGTAAGCAGATGGAGGGTGGCATTATGAACATCCGGAAGATCGGCACGGTGATGAGCACGGTACAAATCATAGGTCTGTGAAAGGATCGCATAACGCTTCTACTCGGTTTCCCAATTTGAGGAATAATGGAACCCCTTGAGTGAGGCATTCTAGTGCAAAGAAGCTTTGCAGAGAAGAACTAACGGTGGAGTCCACTGAAAATAACAAAAATTTCAGTGTGAACTGCTTAGCAGTTCAGGACCAGAAATTTCCACAATTTCCACTACTCATTTTACCGTGCTCATTGAGTTCAATACCTAAAAGTGGATGGATCATTCTAATTTTGGCACATAATTTTTTCATCATAGCCCTCCTCCATGTAAATTTTCAAGCCCATAGCTCTTCTGTAGGGGGAGGAAATTGATTGTCAATGTTAAATCTTCCTTGGCTTATTACTCAATAACTGTTGATCAGAATTGGCTGAAATTATAATATGGTTTTCGCCCAAATATTCTCTAATTATGTGCAAATTTTCAGAGTGAAGCGCCACCGGTTCAGGTCTGGACATTTCATTCATTTCATTGCGGATTCAGTCAAGCCGGAAACTGCCGGTTCGTTTCCTGCTCGCGCGCAACAACAGAGGACAGCCCCAGGACAAGCCACCACACCCCAGTATAGACGGGGTGTGGTGATAAGGTGTGTATATAATTAATATAAATACTTTTGCGCAAAAAGAGCAGCCATGGCTGCTCTTTTTGCATAGCTTATGATTTTTTTTTAATAACAAAGACATCTCTCATTACAGGGTCCCCCCAGTCCACCCCTCTGCATGGCAACACTCCCCCCAGCCACCCCTTCCTCCTCCCCCCTGTGGTGTGGGATGAGTGGCACGAACAGTGCCGGCCTAAGGGCGCGGTGTTGTTCGCGTCACTTATCCATTAGGGGATGGTCAGGATAAATTGACATTTGCTTCCGCCAAGGACTACCCGTCAGAGTATCATTCTCATCGACTTGTAAATCATATGGCGCCTACTTCCTAAATGCTCTTGTTCTCTCTCCCTCCATTCATACGGGGTTATTTCATCCTTGA
>MU128996.1:172325-182543 GCA_014904985.1 Hydnum rufescens UP504 | reverse complement strand
GTTTTCCATTAAAAAAAAAAAAAAAAACCACACCCCCCACCACCAGTTTGGGGGCACTTCCTTTTCCAAAACCTTTCCAATTTCAACTTCTACCAATTTTTTTTGGGCAGGCCAAAGCCACCCCAGGTTCACCAATTTTTGAGGGGGGGGCCCACCCCCTAAATTTTTTTTTTCAAAATGGTTCCCATGTGGAGCCCAAAAAACTTGTGCAAGTTTGGGCACCTTGGGACCCCCAAAGGAAATAACCTCCCCTTTACCCCTTTGCTCCCACTGGGGAAGTAATTCCAAAAATTTGGGGTCTTGGGACTTCTTTTTTTCCTTAATTTTATTTAAGTAATCTGATAAGTGGGGGGGGGGAACAAAGGGTAATTTGGAAATTCCCAAATTTTCGAAGCTCAATTTTTTCCATTGAATGATTCCCATTGGAAGTTAATTTTCAAAATACATTTTTCCAGGAAAAATTTCTATTCAAATTTGGTTGGTCCAAAGGAAACTGTTTTGCCCTATTTCCAGTTTGGGGGGAAAACCCTCCCGCAAACCTTCAGTGGTGGGGCCCAGATGGGCCCCCCAAAAATTTTGGGAAACATAGGAATTTCTGGGGGGGGAGAATTGTTTTTTTATTCTTTTGAAATTAAAAAACCTCAATGGGGGAATTTATTTGGCATTGAAAATTTTTGGGAAAAGGGCTTTGAAAAATGGAAAAATCATACTTTGTCCAACCATTTAATTTTTTTCCATTTTACTATTTTAAAAATTTTTTAGAAAAAAAGAAGGGGGTTCCAGTGGGGACCCACAAAATTTGGGATTTTAAAAAACCTCATGTTGAATAAAAAGGCCAGGGTAGGGAAGGATCTTGGTCAGGTGACCCACTGGCAAAAAAAAAAAAGTTTGTCACAAATGGGGGACTGAAAAAAAAATTTGAAGGGTTTTTTTTGAGCCTCAAAAAAATTGGTTGGGGACTTGGGGTTTTTGCTGCCTTGGCAAAAAAAAAATAATGAGTAGTTATTTGGAGGTGGAGGAAGTATGCCCAAAAAAAGGAAGAACCCGTGGGTTTGGTGTGGGTTAAAAGGGGGTGAAACTTGAAACCATTTGGAAAAAATTTTTCCCAAAAACTTTTCCCACTGAAATTTCCCAATTTTTTTTCATTCATTTTTGGGGATATACTGTTTTTTTTTCCTTTTTCATATTCTAAAAAAAAAAAACCCCCCCCTTCCCCTCCAATATTTAGGGGGGGGGCCCCCCAATAATTTTGAAGGTTGATTTTCACCCAATTTCATTTTTTTTTGGTTATAATTCCTTTCAATTCCTTTTTTTGGACTGCCCAAAGGGGCAGGTTTGAGTACCTAAAAAGTTTTTGAAAATTGTCCTTTCCAAATTTTGAATATTATTGGGAGATAAAATTTTAAGGGTTTCATTAATTATACCCATTTATAAAGCTTTGTGTAAAAAATTTCCCAAGGTGGGCCATGGCTCTCCTGTAAGAGGGGGAGGTTAAAAAAAAAATTGAAAATTTTTTCAAATGTTGGAAAAAAGTTTTTTCCCCAAATGTTGAGTTTACTCCAAAAAATTTAACTGTTTTTGGATTTTGTTGGGGGGGGAATTGGGGGCTGGGGGAAATTTTACTAAAAAATATTCTTGCCCTTAATAAAAATTTCACTTAACAAAAGATTTCTTCAGTGTTGGAAACTGCTTAGGTGCCAAGTTTCAAGGGGACCCCAAAAAGGGAAAATTTCCCAACAATTTTTTCCCCCACTACTCATTTTTTTTTAACCCGTGCTCATTGAAAGTTCAAAAAACCCTTTAAAAAAAAGGTGGATTGGATCATTTCAATTTTTTGGGCACATTTTCAATTTTTTCATCCAAATAAAGCACCTCCTTTTTCCATGGTAAATAAAAAATTTTTTTTCAAAAAAAGGGGCCCCATTTTAGCTCTTTTTTTTTCTGGGGTAGGGGGGAAGTGAAAAAAAAATTTTGATTGTCCAAATGTTTAAAAAAATCTTTTTTTTCCTTTTGGGCTTATTACTTTCCAAATAACTGGTTTTTGATCAGAAATTTGGGCTTTGAAATTAAATAAATTGGGTTTTCCCCACCCAAAATAATTTTCCTTTCTAAATTAGGCCAAAAAAAAATTTCAGAGTGGATAAGTGCCCCCAACCCGGTTTTCAGGGTTTTCTGGGGACATTTTTTCGTTCCCATTTCAATGGGGCGAATTCAGGGGGTTCAAGCCGGAAAAAAAAAAACCTTGGGGCCCGGTTATTTCCTTGGGCTTCCGCACGCAAAAACCCCAGAAGGGGGAACAAGCCCCCCAGGGGAACCAAAAGGGGCCACCCCAACAAACCCCCCCAGTATTGTAGGGTGGGGGAAACTTGGTGTTTGGTGGGTTGATAAAGGTGTGTTATATAAATTAATATTAAAAAAATACTTTTGCACAAAAAAAAAAAGGGAGGGGCAAAAAAAAGGGGCCATGGCTGCCTCCCTTTTTTTGGGCCATAATCCTTTAATTTTGATTTTTTTTTTTTAAAACTTAAAACAACAAAAAAACATCTCTCATTTACCCCAAGGTCCCCCCCCCAGGTTTTCAACCCCCACCTCTGCATTGGGCAAAAACCCACTCCCCCCCAAGCACCCTTCCTGCCCTTCCCCCCTTTTGTGGGTTGGTGGGGGGTGGGGAAATTGGAAAGTTTGGGCATTTTGAAACAGTGCCCGGGCCTTAAAGGGGGCCGTGTGTGTTCATTTTGTTTCCCCACTATTAATCCCATTTTGGTCCCATTTTGGGAGTGGGGGGGGGTTGGGAAGTTTAATTTGTTCGGGGCCCACCAACCATAACCCCGCGACAATAAAAGCCTTTTCACCTTTCCACAACAAAACGAATTCTTGGTGGTGCCCAAGGGGGAAAACGAAATTTGGGGGGGGGACCCCCACCCCAAAAAAAAAAAAAAAACCTAAAAAAGCCGGCAGGGGGAAAATCCAAACTTTGTTGGGGGGCCCATTAGAAAAGAATAAGGCCAGCAGTGGAACTGGCACTTTTAGAAAAAAAAAAGCGGTGGGGTCATTCTCGGTCCTGGGGAAAAAACCCCAAAAGTTGGCCCCTTTCTACTCAAAAAAAAACCCCCTTTCCCCCCAGGGGGCCCCCCCATTAAGTTCCAGGACCCCAAGGGAAAAAGGGAAGGGGGCCCCCAAACCCCTGGCCAATACCCAGCTTCATTGGGTGGGGCGGGCCCCGGGGGTATTAAACCTGGCTATAAGTGTTAGGGGGGAACCCCAAAAAAAAACCCATACCAAACCCCCCAAAAAAAACCCTTTGGTTGGTGTTTGTGGGGTTTCCTAAATTGGTGTTTCCTCCCGCCCACCTCGATTGTTTCTTTTGCCCCAAAAAATTTGTGTGGAACTTGGTTGGGGCCTCAGCCAAAACCCAGTTGCCACAAAACCTTTTTCTTTTTTTTTTTTTTTTCTTTTTTTTGGGATTTAAAATTTTTTATATTCAAAAAAAAAAAATTTTTTTCATAATAACTAAAGGCTATTCAGGGTTTTTAAATTAAGAAATAAATTAAAATTCCCAACAAATTTCCCAACAAAAAAAAAAAAAACCCAAGGGAAAAAAAAAACCAGGGCCCAGTGGTTTAAAACCCCTAGTTGGGGGGGAGGCCAAAAGTGGGAATTGGGGGAGGGGCCACAATTTTTTGGGAATTTCCCACCAATGGGAAAATTTCCCCGGGCCCTTATCCTTGGGGGGCCCCCATTTTTGAAATTATTGGGGGGCAGAAAAAGATTTAAAAGATTGGGGGGCCGGGCCATTTTGTACAAAAAAAAAAAAATTGGGGGGAAATTACTTTAAGAAAAAGGGTTCCTTTGGTTTTTAACAAATTGGGGGAAATCCCAAGGGAAAAAGATTTTAGGGGGGTTTGTGGGCCTTTGGGAAAAGGGAAAGGGGGGTTGGGAGGGACCAAGGGGCCAAAAAAAAATTTATTTCGCAAAGGCTGGGGTTTGGGTGGGACCAAAAAAAACCAACCCCCCCTATTTCTTTTTGAGGGAATAATCCCACCGGGGGGGGGGGCCTTAAATTTCAAAAGGGTGGGGTCCCATGACCTTTAAAAATTTGGGTTTTGTTTCCCCCAAAAGGCACAAAAACTTTGGGTGGTTTCCCCAGGGGGGACCAAAAAGGGGACCCCAGGAAAGGCTTTTCTCGGGGGGCTTACCCACCCCCGGGGGGAAAAAAAACCCCCCCAAGGGTTTTTTGGAAGGGGGGGGGGGAACCCCCAAGGGGCTGGGGGAAAAAAAAAAATTCCAAAAGGGGCCCTTGGGGGGGGGTTGCCATTTTTTTCCAAGCCAATAAAAAAAACAAAAAGTAAAAAGTATTTCCCAAGGGGTTACCCCCATATTTTAAGTGGGGGACCCCTCCATTAAAGGTAAAGGATTTGTGGGGGGGGGGGCCTTATAGGGGGGGTAATTAAAACCCATGAAGCGTAAAACTTAGGGTTTACTTATGGGTTTGTTTTGCCTTTTAAGGGTTGGGGTTTTTTGGAAAGTGGGTTTTGGTGCTTTTGGAAAAAAAGGGGGGTTTGGTTTCAAAGTCAAAGCTTCTTTTTATGTTAATTAAAATAAGGGGGGCTATTTCCAGTAATGGGGGGGAAACAGGGGGCATAAACCATTGGGGGATTTTATTGGCCCCCAACCCCGGGAACCAACAAACCACCTTGGGGCCCCACCTCATTTCAACCCACTATGGTTCTTGGTTGGTTTTCCCCCCCAAACTAGGCTCAAGAGCTTTGAGGGGAATCCAATGTTTGAGTTCTTTTGGCAATGCTTCTTTGGGAGTGGTTTCAGAATTTTGGGGGGGTGCATTTGCTTGGACTTGTTTTCAAAGTTCAAAACATTGATAAGGGGAGGCATGGGGGAAAAAAGAATTACAAGGGGAATTTAGGATTTGTATTCAAAATTTTGACATTGATAATTGCCGCCTTGGGTTTGGGGGGGGGGATTCCCCCCCAAGGCAATTTTTTTACCAGGTTCAGGGGACCCCGGGTGGTTTTACAATAGTTTCTTTTATTACCCCACATTCCCTAAATTTCTAATGTAAAAAAGTTTGTAACTTTTACTTTCCCCCCAAAAGGTCCTTCGGAACTTAAAGTCAAAACTTGCAAAAGTTTTTCAAAAAGTCCAAAAAAGTCCGTTCCCAAAAGCCAAAAGGGCCAAAAAAAAAGCCCAAATATTTGGTTTTTAAATCAAAAAAAAAGGGGGACCTGAACCTTTGGGTTGGGACCGGAAAAAAAAAAACGGGGGGGGGGGGGAAAACTTTGGGGGTTTTGGGAACCCCCCGGGAGTCAAGGGCCTGAAGGTCCAAGTTTCCCCACGGGGGCAAATAACCCCACTACTGTTTGGTTAAACCGGGGGGGGGGGGGGAAAAATCCTCGGGGGACAGGGAAAAAGGTACCCAAACAAAAATTTTGGACGTTTTTACTACTTCACGGGTGGACAACCCATGGCCGGGGGCTTAGTGTTCCCCCAAAAACTTTTGGGTAAATTAAATAATGGTTTTTACCTTATTAAAGTAATTATTTTAAAACAAATTTGGATTTAAAAAAAAAAATTATTAAAAAAGGAAAAAAAAAGAATCTTTTTGATGGCAAATTTGGGCCAGGTTTAAAGGTGCAGTGAGATCCCATTTTTTTATTTATAATTTTTATTCCAATGGTGTTACTAATTTTATGACTAGTTGCCCGCCACCACATATTAATTATACCACCAGTTTGGGACCTAGGCCGGCCAGAACAATGACTCGTGTCAGATCGACGTGTATTATGGGGCAAATTTTCCTTGTTACCTATCCATGTCTGATCCGGCTCAAGCTTCCCGTGATTACAAATTATCTAGGTGGATTTGTTTGTTCCGTGGACTTGTGGGATTCTTCATGACTGACTACGCGGTCCGGAGAAATCCCAGTTGCCGATTATTCGAGAGGTGTTATAATTGGTTGGGTTGAGATGTTGACAACCCAAGTCAAGTCTTTTGATTACAAATATTTGGCTTGGACTTGGCTTGGACGGACTTGACTTGACTTGCAGTTGACTTAAGTCGAGACTTGAAAGTAGTACACTTACATTAGAAATTAGATTGTAAGAAGAACTATGTACAACCCGGGGTCCTGAACTGTATGCTGGGGGGATCCCCAACAAGGCGGCAATCATGTAAAATTTGAATACAATCCTAATTCTGTATTTTTCTGCCTCCCTATCATGTTGAACTTGAAACAGTCAAGCAATGCACCCCAATCTGACACTCAGAAGCATGCAAGACTCAACATTGATCCTCAGCTTGAGCTAGTTGGGGGAACACCAGCACATAGTGTTGATGGAGTGGGCCAGGGTGTGTCCGTGCATAATACCCCATGTATGTCTGTTCCCCATACTGATAGCCCTATTATTACCATAAAGAGCTGACTGACCAACCTTTCAGCACAACTCAAAACCACCTTAGGCAAACACCCTTAAGTACCTAGTTAGCTATGTTATTCCCTATAGGCACATCCTACCTATGGAGGTCCAACTTATAGTGGTACCCTTGGGATACTTACTTGTTTATTGGCTTGAAAAATAGGGCACCCCAGGGCTGATTTTTCAGCCCTGGGTCCCCTCCAGAAAACCTGGGGGTTCGGGGGTGGTAGCCCCGAGAAGCTCTGGGGTCCTTGGTCTGGGGACACCCAAAGTTGGCCTTGGGACACCCAATTTAGGTCATGGGACACTTGAATTAGGCCGTGGGATCCTCAGATAGGGGTTGGTCCACACAGCTGCGGAATCAAATTTGGCCTGGTCCTCCACCCCCTTCCTCAAGGCCACCAACCCCTAATCTCTGGATCCCCCATGTACCAAGACCTTCTAGTAATTCATTTTTTGTACAAATGCCGGCATCTTATCTCCGCCATAATCAAATGGGCAGGATAGGGCGGGATTTCCCATTGTGGAAATCATGTGCTCATTCACTTTGGCCTCCCCACTAGGTTACACTGGCCTGGTTTTCCTTGGTTTTCTGTTGGATTGTGGATTTATTTATTTCTATTACACTGAATAGCTAGTTATGAAAATTTGAATATAACAATAAATCAAAAAAGAAAAAAAAAAAAAAAAGAAAGATGTGCAACTGGTGCTGAGGCACCAGTCACACAAATGGCAGACATCGAGTGGCGGAGGACACATAGGAACCCACACACACCAGGTTTGGTGTGTATGGGTTTTGGGGTTCCTGACTTATAGCCAGGTTTATACCGGCGCCACCAAGAGCTGGTATTGCAGGGTGGCCCCTCTTTTCCCTGGTCCTGACTAATGGGGGGCCTGGGGAAGGGTTGAGTAGAGGGCCAACTGGTTTTCCAGGACGAATGACCGCTTTTTAAGTGGCAGTCACTGTGGCTCTATGGCCACAGTGATCCTGCCGCTTAGGTTGTGGGGTCATTCGTTCTGGGCCACCAGATCTTGTGTGGAGGTGAGCTTGATGTCGCGGGTTTGTGTGGGCCGACATAAACTCCACCCCCCCACTCCCATGACAATGGATAAGTGACATGAACAACACCGGCCCTTAGGCCGGCACTGTTCATGCCACTCATCCCACACCACAGGGGGGAGGAGGAAGGGGTGGCTGGGGGGAGTGTTGCCATGCAGAGGGGTGGACTGGGGGACCCTGTAATGAGAGATGTTGTGTTAGTTAAAAAAAAATCATAAGCTATGCAAAAAGAGCAGCCATGGCTGCTCTTTTTGTGCAAAAGTATTTATATTAATTATATACACACCTTATCACCACACACCAGTCTATACTGGGGTGTGGTGGCTTGTCCTGGGGCTGTCCTCTGTTGTTGCGTGCGAGCAGGAAATGAACCGGCAGTTTCCGGCTTGACTGAATCCGCAATGAAATGAACGAAATGTCCAGACCTGAACCGGTGGGCACTTCACTCTGAAATTTTGCACATAATTAGAGAATATTTGGGTGGAATTTTATGTCGGCCCACACAAACCCGCGACATCAAGCTCACCTCCACACAAGATCTGGTGGCCCAGAACGAATGACCCCACAACCTAAGCGGCAGGATCGCTGTGGCCATAGAGCCACAGTGACTGCCGCTTAAAAAGCGGTCATTCGTCCTGGAAAACCAGTTGGCCCTCTACTCAACCCTTCCCCAGGCCCCCCCATTAGTCAGGACCAGGGAAAAGAGGGGCCACCCTGCAATACCAGCTCTTGGTGGCGCCGGTATAAACCTGGCTATAAGTCAGGAACCCCAAAACCCATACACACCAAACCTGGTGTGTGTGGTTCCTATGTGTCCTCCGCCACTCGATGTCTGCCATTTGTGTGACTGGTGCCTCAGCACCAGTTGCACATCTTTCTTTTTTTTTTTTTTCTTTTTTGATTTATTGTTATATTCAAATTTCATAACTAGCTATTCAGTGTAATAGAAATAAATAAATCCACAATCCAACAGAAAACCAAGGAAAACCAGGCCAGTGTAACCTAGTGGGGAGGCCAAAGTGAATGAGCACATGATTTCCACAATGGGAAATCCCGCCCTATCCTGCCCATTTGATTATGGCGGAGATAAGATGCCGGCATTTGTACAAAAAATGAATTACTAGAAGGTCTTGGTACATGGGGGATGCAGAGATTAGGGGTTGGTGGCCTTGAGGAAGGGGGTGGAGGACCAGGCCAAATTTGATTCCGCGGCTGTGTGGACCAACCCCTATCTGAGGATCCCACGGCCTAATTCAAGTGTCCCATGACCTAAATTGGGTGTCCCAAGGCCAACTTTGGGTGTCCCCAGACCAAGGACCCCAGAGCTTCTCGGGGGCTACTGCCCCGAACCCCCAGGTTTTCTGGAGGGGACCCAGGGCTGAAAAATCAGCCCTGGGGTGCCCTATTTTTCAAGCCAATAAACAAGTAAGTATCCCAAGGGTACCACTATAAGTTGGACCTCCATAGGTAGGATGTGCCTATAGGGAATAACATAGCTAACTAGGTACTTAAGGGTGTTTGCCTAAGGTGCTCCCCCAGGGGTTTGGGGGGCATAGGATGCTGAGAAGACATCGTGTGGGTGGGAGCTATCCTGCTGGACATGAGTAGCGGGTGAGAAGAGTAGCTTTATGGAGGCTGGGAGTTTTGGGGTGCAGCTTTTTTTTTTTTTTTTTTTTCTGAGGGAGAGGGGATTTAGAGGAAGAGTATGAGGATAAGATTCGAGTATGGGGTAGAGAAGAGTTTTTTCTTTGCAGTACCACAGGGAGCGGCGCGTCCGTATAGGGTGGGTAAAAAGGATGACTGAAACGGGTTTAACTGGAATTGTTCACTGCGTTTAGCCAGAACCGTTTGCCAAGCTAGACACTTTGATTAAGAGTAGCTATACGAGAGTGAGGGCCGTACAAGAACTGTAGGTTGCACAAACTCAAGTTGCGGAAGCTTTTGGCGCCGCCACCAAGTCTACTCATGACGTGATTTTGAGTTTTCGCTTGAAATTAATTGCCAGACATACCCAGCCTTGAGCTGTCGGGCAGTTGGAAGGCCGATCGGGCATTGGCTCCCTCCAGCTTTCCTGTAATGCCTCCAACCGCAGAATGTATTCAGGCGCGTTTCCCTGCCCGCAGAAGAGGAAGACCAGATTGATGAGGACGCGGCCTATATCACGAATGTTGCAGGCACATGGTTCTGTGAGCACAGGTAAATGAACAATGACTGCTCACGTCTCCACTTGGAATCCAACATTGTTTTTGATTTTCAGAGTGGAATACATCGTCAGGAGAGGATCTATTGTCACGAAAGGAAGTAGGAGTGAGCTCCGACTGCGTAAATTTTGCTCCTCGCGATATGGTATGTATTTCTGCGGTCAATGTGGAACATTCCTATTATAGTAAGTGATCCTGCTAACACCCTAATTACTCAGATCGCACCTTCGATATAGTGCTTTATACCTCGACCGGTGACCAGACAAGGCGGTACTTCGATGAAGAGGGGGGGTGAGGAACTGTGCCGTTGTCGTATTGACCTCGAGACGTACCCGAGCTTCGTGGAGCAAGTGGAGGCTTCACCATTTGGGAATTTCTGTTGTGGTGGGTGTGGAATCATTGGTGGGTGTTGTAATGATTCACATATATTCTTCGACATAGATTTCGTGCTCGGGTTCGAGATGGATAGCGCGGGTGGGATTATCATTTCTTTCCTGTACCGAATATGCCAGTGGACTGATTTTTC
>MU128996.1:146091-159654 GCA_014904985.1 Hydnum rufescens UP504 | reverse complement strand
TTGTTTTGAGAGGAGATGCCTATATCACGAATGTTGCAGGCACATGGTTCTGTGAGCACAGGTAAATTACAATGACTGCTCACGTCTGCCACTTGGAATCCAACATTGTTTTTGATTTTCTAGAGTGGAATACATCGTCAGGAGAGGATCTATTGTCACGAAAGGAAGTAGGAGTGAGCTCCGACTGCGTAAATTTTGCTCCTCGCGATATGGTATGTATTTCTGCGGTCAATGTGGAACATTCCTATTATAGTAAGTGATCCTGGCTAACCACTCCTAATTACTCAGATCGCACCTTCGATCTAGTGCTTTATACCTCGACCGGTGACCAAACAAGGCGGTACTTCGATGAAGAGGGAGGTGAGGAACTGTGCCGTTGTCGTATTGACCTCGAGACGTACCCGAGCTTCCTGGAGCAAGTGGAGGCCTCACCATTTGGTAATTTCTGCGTTGGTGGGTGTGGATATCATTGGTGGGTGTTGTAATGATTCACATATATCTTCGACATAGATTTCGTGCTCGGGTTCGAGATGGATAGCGCGGGTGGGATTATCATTTCTTTCCTCTACGGAATATGCCAGTGGACTGATTTTGATTGGGGCATAGAGCTTCGATGCATGCTGCTTTACGAGGGGGAGAAATGGGGAACCGTGGCATGTCATCCTCGCCGCTATCGTGCCCCTCCTCTATAATGTACCTCCTTTGTGTTGATCATAATTCTTCGATGGATCCATTCCTCACCGTGTACTATCGGTGTAGGTATGCAGGTATGCATGTATATACAAACCCGAGAATTTCTGGAAATTCTCCATTCCATTTTGCGACAAAAATCCCTGGACTGGGGGCTCTCTGGCTGGTGAGAGTTAACGTCCCAGCTAGCATTCCTGTGGTGAAACTCACTTTCTCGGTACTCACCCCGTCCTGGCCGATCAATGTGCACACAGCCATTACTGGATGGTCAATTAATAAATTTATTCACCCTATCTACATTCTCTTCATTCACATCCGTGACGGGCTACATCGGACATCGCATGTTCAGTGTAGGAAGATTAAGACAGCGAGTCAACGACGAGGAATGAACATATAACATACTGCCCAAAACATGATGTGCTCATCGTCGCAAAGAACGCGTGGACGGAAGAGAGAACCGTGCAAGCTGAAAGAGCGAGAGGCAAGGCCGATAGGATGGGGTCGTTCTATCTATATCTCACCAGGTACATCCGACTTTATTACATGAAGTGGAGCATAGTCTGTCCCTGAATCTGCTCCTGTCCTACCGAACCTAGCAGTTCTAAATCGATTGAGGTGGAAAAAATACACATGGAAGTACGAACCGATTTGATGGGCGAGGCGTATGAGTCGCCCGCTGCTTATCCCGTAATCTCCTCCAAGGCCATAGTGGACATCTTTTGACCAGAATTCCAAGGGTGTTGCCCACGCGTCTCCATACGTGGAAGACTGACAAAGAGAAGCTAGAGGAATATGGAATTGAGCTTCCGACCTCTGCGTGGAGCTAGGAAATCCATTGGAGTTGGACAGGATGGTAAGATAACGATTGTCCTTAGCGAACGAGAAGGAAGGAGAAGAGAACGACGGGCTGTTCGAGACGTTTCCGTGAATAACGTGCGACAAACCTGAATTTCCAGTGATACAAACAGTCCAACGATATCCGTCAAGGTTCGGACGCGCATGAAAAGCGACGCTGCGTGGACAGACGGAGCCCCTGGGAATTCCATGGGGCTCTCATAGACTTCAAGGACCCTTTGCTTTGCAACCACAATGGATGTGGCATTTAAAATTCGAAAGCACAATAACTGCGGGTGACGTCGTCCACATCTCATCTATATCACCTGGAGGCAAGGAACAATAAAGAACACGAAATATCCGACGGTGATGGAGGAAAGGGCTCGTTACACACTGTCATATTTTGGCCAGCCATCCAGTCCCATATTTCTAATCTTAAGTCGCCGCCGAAACACAATGTGATTCCGAGCAAACGCCCCATGACTCGGACCATGGAGTCCCCAGAGTCTACATGAATCGAGAAAAGCATGGGACTTAAAGCTTTTGGATGAGGACTATTATCGACAAGTGTAAGCAGATGGAGGGTGGCGTTATGAACATCCGGAAGATCGGCACGGTGATGAGCACGGTACAAATCATAGGTCTGTGAAAGGATCGCATAACGCTTCTACTCGGTTTCCCAATTTGAGGAATAATGGAACCCCTTGAGTGAGGCATTCTAATGCAAAGAAGCTTTGCAGAGAAGAACTAACGGTGTAGTGACTGAAAATGAAGGAAATAAAAATCAAATCCAGGACTCGACCAAAGAAGGAAATGAATCCTAAAATTGGGTAATAAGTGGAATTATTGACATCGGCTAGCTCTCGGAAGCCCTCGTTTTTTGGTCTAATGCGTTACAGGAAGGGGGGGTAGGTTGTTCGTTTATCGGCTTGGATCGGCACCAAGATTTCCTTTGTACACTGGAGATGCATAGGTAAAGAAATTAAACCATATCATGCTGTCGTGCCGAGTGCGTCGACTGGAAGTAGGGAGCGTGTACGTGACTAATTTAAAGAATACTGTTGTACTGGACCGATTCAGGCGACCTATGGGCTGCAACGCAAATCGGGTGAGCGGAACACAAGGCATCCAGTGAATTAAGAGATATATAAAGGAGTGACCCCTGTTCCGCGTTCTGCCTGATCTCACCAGATCAGGAAATCCAACCAGACATACTCCGCTCTGAAGCTTCTGGGGTGCTCCAGAGGCTCCAGCCGATTTCTCCACAATCCCCTGGGGCTTCCAGAAGGGGCGATACGCCCCGGGACACGTCTGGTTTTCCTGCTGAGACAACCCGCTGCCGTGGATGGTCCACTCGTTTGGATTATACAGTGGAGGGGGATTTCAAGGCTGGGTATGTCTGGCAATTAATTTCAAGCGAAAACTCAAAATCACGTCATGAGTAGACTTGGTGGCGGCGGATGCAAATTGGAAGCTCGGGTGGCAGCAAAAGGAAAGCAAACCTAGGGGCAGCGGTCGTGTCGTCGTTCCTACGCGGGCTCAAATTACCACTCGCAGGCCATGTTTAATGCGGAAGTAAAGCCCCGAGACTACTTCTCCGACCTCGCTGATCTCAATTTTTGTACCCACTCGGTGGCGCTCGGCTGCACCATAATGGGCACCTGTGGGCTATTTCAGAGTGTGCGGATTCATGGAAATGGAAATACGTATCAAGTATAAGTTCAAGGGCATCACCCTTATTGCTACGTCCCCTTCTGCGATACTGGCATCGGCTGCCCATGCCCACGCATCGACGCACCTTCCGACGAAGAACGTGTTGCCACAGTGCCTTACGGATTGGAAAGGCATTCCCACCCAACCCTGGCGATCTCGATGAACATGCCCAATGCCCCGAAATCCGTGATCCACCATGCAGATTATAAAACGAGGGTTCAACGGCAGCCGAACCAAGCCTTTCTCGTCGAGGGATCCGTGAGCGCACCCAGTTAGTCCTGTGCGGCAGCTTCCCGTTTTTTGCTTAACCATCATTGAGAAAATGACTCGCCAACCGTCTCCCAGAACCAGGTGGGACTTTCTACTCCATCTGATGTGATCACAGAGAACCTGCCCTCCCAATACGATCGTTTCCATCGATTTTGGAGCCGCGCGCTCAGACGTTTCGTATGATATCTCTGGACCCGGATTCAGAGAACCCCGTTAGATACTCGGGTGGCCCGGATCGAGTGCCTCCTTCTCCAAGATTCCCACATGCCTGGTCTATGACGCTCTGAGTGACATTCGCGCTTGGGGTCTTGAGGCAACGGATGTGACTTTCCAAAAAGGATGGTTACGCTGCGAATGGTAAGCAGTTTCTAGCTTCCTCCAATTTGAGGCGGAGGCACGAAATTAAATTCGATCGACAGGTGGCTGTGGCTGCATCCGAGCTCGGCACCAAGGCCCATCCTTGAATCAAGTTCTTTCAGGTGGACCTTATGTTACACATGTTGAAGAATCGGTGCGGAGCCACTTAGATTCGCACAACGAGAAGAACGATAGAGCGTTTGATCAGAGCTCAAGCAAACGCTTGAGGGAACTTCGGTACATCCCGAGAAACTATCTAGAAGGACACGGTGACTAAGCGATAAGCGTTAGAGCTCGCCCATCCCCAATTCCAACAACACATCACCTCCATGCACTCTTTACGTACTTCATTTTAGCCCCCTAAAAATGTTGTGCATGTGGTGGCAGATCATCTTTCCTGCCTGTGGACGATGAGTGCAAATTAATCAAAGATTCCATCCGCTTCCTAACCCCAATTCTGATTCTCACCACACGGAGCAGATTCATTGAGAAAATGGCCCTTCTTCATTAAGTATGTTGCGTAGTACCTTCGGGCTAGTACTTTACACCTCGAATGATGACCAGCCCAGGCGGTACTTCAATCAAGAGGAAGGTGAGGAACTGTGCTGCTGTCGTGTCGACCTCGGGGCGTACCCAAGCTTTGTGTGGCAACTGGAAACCTCGCGGTTCGGGATTTTCTGCGTTGGTGGGGATAAAGATCGTGGGAGGGATGTTGTACTGCTTGACATGTATCTTTTGCGTAGATTTTGTCCTTGGGTTTGAGGTGAGATGATCGTCCCCTGTCTCTGCTACAAATGCTATTGAACTGATGTTATTCTTCATTGGTCTTCATTGGGGTATAGAGATTTGATGTGTTCTCCTTCACAAGGGGAAAAATGTGGAAGTGTCACCTGTCATCCTCATAATTATTGCACCCCCCCCCCTCAGCGTTGATCATAATTTTTGGATGGTAGATAGGGTGGATCTCCCCCGTGGACTACAAATATGTATGTGTGTACGAACCCCAGAATTCTCATAGATTCTTTGCTACAGACATGAATTCTTTGGGAAAGACGAACGGTAGATTCCATTCCCCAAGGTAAAATCATGAACCCGAGGCTCTCCAGCTGACAAGATAATTGATGTGCCAACTAACATTCCCGCAGCAGTGGACTCTATGTTCACCTTGTCTTGCTTGATTAATATGCATACTGTGGTTACACCATGCTTAATATGATCAATTTATCATCCACTTGATCCTCGTACACTTGTTCATTGCCATCCGCGTCCACCCTCACACGAGTCACAGGATAATGAGACTTGAGTTTAAGGAGATTAATACGAGAGTTCAATAATGAGGAACGAACATACGACATACTGCCCAAAATATCACATGCTCATCGCCGCAAATTTGGTAGTCAAGGCGTGCCCTCCACTTGAAAGATCGAGAGGCGAGAGGAGCAGGAGGGGGGCGTCCCATTTCTATCTCACTATACAGTTGTGTATAGTCCGTGCATGAATCTGCACTTGTGACGCCGAGTCTACCGGCTCTAGACCGATTGAGGTCGAAGAGGGTCATGTTGAAATTCGCAAAGTATTCACGGTCAGACGTCCAGCGTATGAGTCGCCCTCCACTCATCTGGTAATGGCCATCGTGGAAATAGACATCCTTTGACCAGACTTCCCAGGGTATCTCCAAAGCATCTCCATACATGGGCATGCGATGAAGAGAAGATAGAGGAACTAGGAATTCGACATCTTCTGCCGGTAGGAAGTCATCGACGCGCCAGTTCACGGTAAGATAAGAATTGTTCTCAGCCAATGGGAAGGAAGGAGAAGGGAACGGGGAACGTTCCGAGAGGTTCCTGTAATCAATACCGTGCGAGAAACGCACACATGATTCCCCGGGACGCCAAAGACTTAAAGCACCTTCAGCAAGATCCGGACGCGGCATGCAAAACGATGCTGTATAGACAGGTGGAGCTCCTGGGGTTTCCGTGCAGATCTCATAAACTCCGAGGGCCCCTTGCCCTTGCACAACCACAACTGATGTGGCATCTAAAAATTCGAAAGGACAACAGTTGAGGCCCCAGGCAGGCACATCTCCCACGTCCAACATCTGGGGCCAGGGGATAATCAAAAATATCCAATGGTAATGGAGGAAACGGCATACGCACCGTGATTTTTTGGCCAGTCATCCAGTCCCATATTTCCAATCTGAGCTCATGGTGGAAATGTAATGAGACTCCGAGCAAACGACCCATGACTCGGACCATGGGGTACACTGAGCCTATATGAACTGAAAAAAGTGTGTGACTTGCAGCTCTTGGATGAGGACTATTATCAGAAAGTGTGAGGAGATGGAGAGTGACTTCATAATCGCGTCCACGATCCAGGCCAACAGCCATCCTACAAGTAGAAAGCAAGTTTAACAGAAGAATAACTCCTAATCAGCAAAGACACTTACCTGGACACCACCACAAGAAGATTATTGCTTGGATCGATTTCGATTTGATCGACAGGGAATGAAAAGTCTTTTAGTGTCCATCCCTGGCACAGAATGCCTCGCGTGAGATGTGGAAGCTGGATGCAGTACACCCTCTCGTGATCGAACGTTGCAAAGATTCCTTGACAGAGTACATGGAAGCCTTCACGCAGAGGCGGGGCATCTACGTGAGATTCCACCCAGTCTAGAGTGTTCCAGGCGTCAATGTGCCTTTCAAGGCGATTTAGGCACGTCGCGGGGACCGCAGGTGCACGAAGAGATCCGGAACCATCAGTGTAACCGAACATGTCCAGTTTGATGAAGTACTGCAATACGATAGAACTTTCAATGACATGCTTGAAGTATGAGCATACCTGCAAAGACTTCAAAATTCCCGCATGAAGAGCACGGAAAATGGGCGACGACTCACCGCGCCGCATTTGGCAATCTGATGTCCCTCGAGAAGTCCGAAAATCCGAGTGAGTATCTCAAGAGGAAGTGTGAAAAGGCTGAGACTAGCACTCATGGGTGGTGTCTGAGCAAATACACGGTTGAGGCCCGCCACGACGGCCCTCATATAAAGCCAGTGACAGAGGAGCGGAAGCTTTTGCTTCCGCTGCATTCCATTGATGAAATTTCCTTCCGGTCAATAGTGACTGGGCTTCAAAGGCAGATGCGTTAGTTGGCGTTGGTGGTTTCTCCGCGCGTCAGTAGCTATGCTAAATAACACTCTCAGCGGTAGATTCCCTTCGCAGTGGCACGCCTCGGGCCCTCGGTATATGGAAACAGTTCGATTCCCATATTGTCTTTTCTCGCTGTGCGATTGTCGGTGACACACCATTCTGCTGTAAGGGGCTTGCAGCCGTAAAGATCACTGGCACCCTCGATTGGGAGGGGTGGCACCCTGAATACTGGGAGTCGCTCAACGTGGTGAGGTCCCTGTGGTCGAGTGGAAAGTGGCGGGAATGTACGCTCAAGTATATGCCGAAAGAGTGCCACAATGTCGAGACTTTGGACAACTTGGATAACATCCGCAACTTCATTATATGAATATCTCTATCATCGGTGAATGTCCTCTATCGAGGGGATTCGCACGATTTCGTCTATATGCTACATAGGGTTTACATCGGTTGAGAGAATATCGAATGCCACGAAAATGCCCAGATTTTTCTATCAGTCGGCGTGTAGGCAAATAGAAATATTGTGTTGGCCGAGTCCAGATGGGGGGGGGGGGGAGTAACTATAGAAAAGAGTGGGAGAACTCCCAAAGTCGAACCAGTGGGAGCGAGTACGCAGCGGCAGTCAGCTCTTCGTTATCCTCGCAATGCGGAACCATACGTCGATTCATAACTTCTTCGCCTTCATGACGAGTGCCTCGACCTGGGTATGACGTGTGGCGTCCGTTAGGCAACCCAGAGTATTTAGAGTATAGACCAACTCCGGAGAATGGAATAAAGGCTAGGATCTTGGCTGTGCCTTACCACGGATCAGTTTCACGAATTTGATCATTCAAGTCTTCACCAACTCTCTTGGTTCGGGATCCAACAGTTATGAATTCCCGACGTTGGGGATAGAAGAGGCTGGCGTAAGGTGGACGATTTCATCATCGTCCCCTTACAGCCTGAGGTCGAATTCTTCAAGCCCCTTTACGCAATGACAACGTCAAACTCGGGACCAATGATTGAGATCTGCGATGATCATGTTTTTAATCGTGTGACGCGAGCTAGGCACGAGACAGGTGTGTCGAATGATGGAACTCTAGTTCGCCGCAAGGTTGGCACATCCCAATGGACATCGCCATCTGCGACCTTACCGCCAAAGCCTCTAACTGAACCAACAATTGACCTGCTTCTCTGCATTCAACGGCAGAATCCCGGTGATATCACTCACTGGTTCCCAGCGCAAGGTGGGTAATACATCCCTATCTACCATCCAAGAGTTATGATCAACACCAAGGAGGTATAATGAGACGAGGGGCACAAGAGCTGCGAGGGTG
Source organism: Hydnum rufescens UP504 (assembly GCA_014904985.1). NCBI lineage: Eukaryota > Fungi > Basidiomycota > Agaricomycetes > Cantharellales > Hydnaceae > Hydnum > Hydnum rufescens. The sequence continues at coordinate 151,330 of MU128996.1, read as the reverse complement.
ACAGGTGACACTTCCGCATTTCACCCCCTTGTAAAGGAGCACACAGCGAATCTCTACATCACAATTAAAAACCACATCAATTCCGCCAGCATTTAGGAGATGAAACATATGATAACCCTACCGGCACTACTCATCTCAAACCCGAGGACGAAATCTAGATGCCGAAAGTACACATTAATCATTACAACCCATCAACGATATTCACACCTACCGACGTAAAAATTCCCAAATGGTGAGGCCTCCACTTGCTCCCGGAAACTCGGGTATGTCCCAAGGTCAACACGACAACGGCACAATTCCTCGCCTTCCTCTTGATCGAAGTACCGCCTTGTGTGTTCGCCATTCGAAATGTAAAGCACCAGTTCGAAGGCATGATCTGAACATTTGAGAGGAGTGGGGCAGAGTCATTCGATAGGAGTGGTGCACAATGAACGTAGAGATGCATACCATATCGCGAGGTGCAAAGTTTACGCACTCGGAGCTCGCTCCTACTCCCTTTCACGATACTAGCTCCTCTCCTGCTTATGTATTGAACCCTAGAAATTCAAACACAGCTCAGAACTCCAAGCGTCGAACATAGGGAACCATCGTGGCCTACCTGTGCTCACAGACTCCGACACTCGTGATGTAGATTGGTCTCATCATTCTGTCCTCCCGCTCAGCAGGTAACGCAACGCGGAGGAACACATTCCGCGGGTGGATCACAGAGGAGACGAGGGAGCCAACACCGAATCGGGGGCCGCCGTGGCAGGACACATCGGCCGGACGAATAATCGATACAATACTGGAGCCGAATTGTTCCTTAAAAAAAAAGAGTAGGTCCCTCTGAGAAACGGAGACAGAAGGGAATGCGACCAACGGTGATGCGTCGAAATAGGTACTCATTCGTAGAGAAGCCGCCGACGAGAAGCAATATGTCTAGGCGCACTTTGGAAGCCTCCACATGTGTCGCAATAGAATGAAGGACCTGGATAGAACAGAAAAGGATATTGGTATGATGATGTTTCCAAATGAGAAAGGAAGAGCACTCACTTGTTCAACAACAGGATCAAAGATCTCGCGGCGGAGAACGTCCCCAGGGATGACTAATTCGCCATGGTCCAGCCCAACGGCAGGATCATCTAAACAGCATTCACTTAAAGAGCGAACACCAACGGAGGGCAACATAGCTCACGTGAAATCCTCGACATGAAGGCATGGGAATCGAAACAGCTTTGCGTCGTCCTCAGCCCGTTGTATGCCAACTTCTCAAATCCCGAAAATGAGCGGACAAAGTGTGCTAGGCTCGCTTCATCCAGATGTACTGGGTGGGCAGCAAGACGCGCCTGAACGAGCTCGCGAAAACGCAAATCTAAAAACAAAGATCCGCAATAGGAGCCCGAGCGTGGAGCAGTCTCGACGATTTTAGGGGCTTCCGAAACTTGCAAGGCGTTGTACGTAGCCAAGTCCTGAAGGGTTTTGCGTAAGGATGTGCCAGAGGCGGACACTCGAGAACGTACGACTGTGGCACCGCCAGCATCACATATCGTGAGGCTCTGGTCCCACGGGAATTTGAAGGTTGATGAAAGGACGGAATGAATTACGGAAACCTCCGTCTCTCTATGAATTCGAGCGTGTGGGGCATGAACAGTGTATCTGAGGGTGGAAAACAAGCAAGCTATCGTACGGAATAATGTGAAGCCGCTCCTGCCAATAAATGTCTTCAAATTCAGAATCTTGAACAACTACGCCTCTATCATACAGAAAGCATCAGGCAGGCACATGATCGATAAGTGGATTATAGCCACGCTTTAATGGCAGCCTCCCGAAGAAGCAAAGATGTGCGCAGATCCCACGATGAGGGAACAGCTGGAATCAAGGGTTATGTCAGAGGTGAAGTGAAGGATGCGATAATTGCAACGTACTTAGGTATACCTCGGCATGGCCTGGGAATGATTACAATTCAGCTCTCGAAAATAAGAGGACACACAACACACTTAATGAACACGGGCCATTTTCTCCATGAATCTGATTTTTCGTATGCTGGGGATGGTAATTGGGTTAGGAAGAAGAGAGTTTTTGAATGATTTGCACGCACCGTCCATATGCAAGAAAGATAATCTGCCACCACATCCATAATATTTTTGGGGGGCTAGAATGAGGTGAATAAAAATGTTTGAAGGACATGTGAGGGGAACTCCACCTGAAAGACTCTGGATTCGAGGAAGGTGCTTGGTACCGAGCTCAGATCTAGCCACAACTTGAACCTATCGATTGAATTTAACTTTGTGTCCTCGCCCCATATTAGAGGAACCAAGAAACAGCTTACCATTCACACCGTACCCAGCCCTTCTTCAAACTTATATCAGTTGCCTCAAGACCCCAAGCACGGACGTCCCCTAGAGCATCATACACTAGGCATGTAGGAATTTTGGAAAAGGAACGGCTGGATCCCGGCCATACGAGTATCTCGCGGACTTCTCCATTACTAGAGATCGTATACGAAACACCTGAGCATGCAGCGCCAAAGTCGATGGAAACGAACGCCTTGAGGTATCGAGATGGCGGGTTCTCTGAGAAGACATCCGATGAAGTATAAAGACCCGGCTGGGTAATGGAGGCGGTGGGTAAGTGGGGATCTGCAACATATCCAATGATTACTAAGCGAAATCTGGGAAGCTCGTGATCGTGTCTGTACAACGCACCAGGTGTGTTCACGGATCCCTCAACGAGAACAGCTTCATTGAGCTCTCGGTGAACACTCATTCCATAATCTGCATCATGGATACGGGGTCGCTGCGGATTGAGCATGTTCATCAAGATCGTCGGGGCTAGGTGGGAATACCTCTCCAATCCCAACGGCATTGAAACAACACGTTCTCGGTCATTGAAGGGTCCGTCGATACATGAACATGAGCAGCCCATATCGTAGCAGGGGACGTGAAATGGGGGTGATCTCTCGAGCTACTTATACTTTCAATATGCATTGCTGTTTAAATAGTACATGAAGAGATCGCGGTCCCCCACATTAGGGGGCTTCACGGTAGCAAAACTGGAGCAAAACTAAGACAAAACTGAAAAACAAAACTAGAGCAGAACTGGAAATTCTTAGCAAAACTGATGCAAAACTGCCAGTTTTGTCTTGGGCCTCCACAGGCCCAAGAGAAGCAAAACTGAAACCAAAACTGGGTCAGGCACCCTTTCCCTTTCTCAAACTCCGCTCCAATTGTATAGTTCATTTCGGCCAGGTTGTGCTTATGATGACAAAGCATGATTCACGCTCCGCTCAGCTTACTCATAAGCCAGTGCTGGGCTCCCTACTGTGAAGGCCCTTTTGAGAAAGCAAAACTGAAGGAAAACTAGGGATCACAACTCAAGCAAAACTGAAGCCAGTTTTGTCTCAGTTTTTTCTACCGTGAAGCCCCCTATTGAAAAGCAGTGCCTCGATCAGTATGTTACTCTCTGCCCTACATCCACCCGATTTGAATTGTAATCCCAGTCTTTGAAAATCAGCGGGCATCTCTCCCCAGCTCTCTACCCAAACTCGGCGCTCGCCACACAGCCATGGCTTTATTTTATTTCCCCGTACCATAAATTGAATCAAAACTCTACAAAAATTAATTTACCGCCAGTCTTCCCCCCTATGATGCCTTCCCAGGTTCATGACGCGTGTTATCCACGCTTGCTATCGCCGTGCCCCTCACGTTTTTTTCAATTTCGCCGTACTTAGCAGTTCCGACCAGTAGCGTCGCCCGAGTGCTGCCTGAAGAATTTTCATCCGGGTCCTGACACGTGACAGCTCAGAGATTCATTGATTTTGGCCGCCGTGGCAGCTACTATCACCCCCGGAAGCCTGTCACAGCCTTATGTGATGGGTGATAACGGCCGGATTTCGTTCCAGCCCGACATTCGAGAGAGCATTGGAAAGGTAAATCCCAAAACTGCAGTACTTACGACGTCTTACGATCGTTACGTATCAGCGGCATCCATGCCCTGGAATTGATTTCCTGCGTAACTAGATCCTAAGAGTGAAATACTGTATTGTTCATCAATAAGAAAATCTCTTTTTTAGAAACTACTGATTCGGAACCCCGATGAGGCTTGTAGCGTATTAGGAAAGAGTGGCTGTGACCGCGTGAAGGTGACTCATTAGGAGTCGAACTAACGTCATTCCCCACAAATTTAGGCGTGAGGCGTGAGGTCAAGCGTTTGTTATTCTCCCCGCATGGAATAGGTTGATCCATCTAGCCAATTGGCTGCAATGACTAGAGGATAGAGCAAACCCCAATCACTTAACTACATTGTGGGGTAGGTTTCAAGTCGAATCATGATCTTTCCTGTTGATCCAGGAATCACAACACCAGCGGACAATACATGCCGTATACAGGAGAAAGTAGCCCATTAAAATATGCACTCTACTCACCTCAGGAAATATTAATCCGTTCCCACAACACATCTACTCGGATATGGCCGACTTAAAATAGAAATGAAGAGAGCAACAATACATCTCTCACAAGTTATTGCAGCCCCTATAACTCGGGCGAGGCCTTCAGAGACAGGGAGTTCGTGTACTGTGAAGCCCGGCCAACGCGCCTACGGAAACGGCCCGTGGAGAGCTTGAAGATCTCGCCTTTACTATATCACTGCATGGTCTTTCTTCGGGTTCTCCCTATGAAGCACTAGGATGGAGCTTCGGTGCTCCACTAAATAATCGCCTCCCGGTGGACCACTAAGGGGATGCATATAATGCGGTGTACCTTGCAGCGCTAGTGGAATCGAGCAGCGTTTACTTTTTATTCTTCCTTTGCGGGAGACTAATCGCATTTATCGACATCGTGGGCATGAAAGATCATTACCATTCCCATGGACGGAGAGAATCACCGCTCTCGTTCTTGGAGATTTGGATTGACGGGTGATTTCTTTGCTAGACTACTAGGGGAACGCCTCCGACGGTTCAGGGTTTATCAATACGAAGGACAGAGAGTGTGGAGAAGAGTGAACCTACGCATGCGCATTTCTCGTTCCTGCAAAAGGACGGACCTGAATATCTGTACGCTCATTAAAGAGAAAAAGTCAGCTCCAAAAGCGTGTAACAGAGGCAATGGAGGGACTCACAGGCACTGTCCTTCTCAATACTAAGGACTAAATCTTGTTTCCGGAAACACAGATAGGTCGTGACCACAAACCTCTACCGACGTTTGGTCCCACCAACGTACACGTTACCAAACGGCGAGGTCAGGCCAAAGATCGAGCGTAGGTC
>MU128996.1:84108-136353 GCA_014904985.1 Hydnum rufescens UP504 | reverse complement strand
ACGTGCCAGATGAGAGTAGATAACAATTATCCTCAGCCAATGGAAGAAGGAGAGGGAACGGCGAACGTTCCGAGAGGTTCCCGTGATCCATACCATGCGACAACGCAAAAGCGAATTCCCGATACGCCAAGTACTTGAACCATTTTTGTGAAAATTCGGGCGCGGGGCGAAAATGATGCTGTATGGACAGGTGGAGCCCCTGGGTATTCCGTGCGGATCTCATAAACTTCAAGGGCCCCTTCCCGTAACCACAATAAATGTGGCACTTGAGGTTCGAAAGGATAACGGCTAGGGGCGGAGGCACCCGATCTCCCATGTCTAACATCTGGAAGCAGGGGATGACGCACGGTTCCTCCCTCTTTATCATGGCAGCGATCCATTGGATCTCCGGTGGAGGCGCGAAACCAACAATAGAGGGAGGTGAACCGCGGTTCCTGGAGAGGAATGTTTCATATTGAGCGTGGAGATCCAGACCTTATCGCCTGGAGCGACGCGTATTTAAGGTAGAAATTTAATACACCCACTAATTGAAACCATCGACACAAGGAAGTACTGAAGTCACATATGTCGATAGAACAATCCTGCCCTTGACACTGACGTGTGCCGCATGGCATGCTTGAACACACATCACAAGTGAATCCTGGGAACGAGCGGGACGTACTGCAAGCCCCCTTGCGGCAGGATAGCATCCCACCGACAATCACACAAAGAACAAAGATAATACGGGGACCGAACTGTTTCCACCGAGAGCCCGAGGCGTACCACTGCGATGAGAATATTGTTTAGAATAGATACTGATGCGCGGAGGACCGCCAAGGCCAAGTAACTCATCTACCTTTGAAGCCCGGTCAATATAGAAGAGAACCGCAATCTGTGCGAAATCGCATCAATGTCCCACGGCCGAATGAAGCGGAAGCAAAAGCTTTGGCGGTCTCCGCTCCCGTGTCCCTAGCGTTCTATGAAGGCCCTCGTGGCTCGGACCTCAACCGTGCATTTTGCTGAGACACGACCCATAATATGCTTCTCAGTCTATTCACACTTCCTCTTGAAATACTCACTCAAATTTTCGCCCTTCTCGAGGGATATCAGATTTCCAAATGTGGCGCGGTGAGTCGTCACCCTTTTTCCCTGCTCTTCATCTCGGAATTTTAAATTCCTTGCAGGTATGCACATACTTCAAGCATGTCATTGAAAGCTTGATCCTACTCCAGTACTTCATCAAACTGGACATGTTCGGCTACACCTACGGTTCAGGATATCTTGGTGCCCCTGCGGTCGCTGGCACACGCCTAAATCAGCTTGAAAGCACATCGACCCTGGAGTCATCTAAACTGGGTGGAATCTCACGTAGCTACCCTGCCCTTGGCAAATGGCTTCGGTTTACTCTGTCAAGGAATCTTAGCAAGGTTCGATCGTAGGAGAGCGTACTGCATCCAGCTTCGACACCCTACACGAGGCATTTTATCCCGGGAATGACACTCGAACATTTTTCATTCCCTGTCCATCACATCGAAATCGATCCAAGCAATAATCTTCTTGTGGAGATGTCCAGGCAAGTTCCTTTGCTGATCAGGAATTATTCTTCTGTTAAACTTGCTCTCAACCTGTAGAGTGGTTGTCCATCCCGATCTCCCGAGCGATTATACCGCCACTCTCCATCTCCTCACACTTTCCGTCATCCAAGAGCTACAAGTCACTCCCTTTCACCTCCCATAGACCGGGGATACCCACGGTCCGAGTAAAGGGCTGTTTACTCGGAATCAAGTTACTTTTTCGCTGTGAGCTAAGGTTGGAAATATGGGACTGGATGACAGGCCAAAAAATGACGGTGTGTGTGCCGTTACCTCCATTACCGTTGGATATTCAGCATGTTTGGTCATCCCTGCTTCCAGATGTTAGACATGGGAGATGCGGGTGCCTCCGCCCCTAGCCGTTATCCTTTCGAACCTTCAAGTGCCACATTTATTGTGGTTGTACAGGAAGGGGCCCTTGAAGTTTATGAGATCCGCACGGAATACCCAGGGGCTCCACCTGTCCATACAGCATCATTTTGCGCCCCGCGCCCGAATTTTCACAAAAATGGTTCAAGTACTTGGCGTATCGGGAATTCGCTTTTGCGTTTGTCGCATGGTATTGATCACGGGAACCTCTCGGAACGTTCGCCGTTCCCTTCTCCTTCTTTCCCATTGGCTGAGGATAATTGTTATCTTACTCTCATCTGGCACGTCCATTACTTCTTACTTGCAGAGGTCGGAGGTCCAATCCCATGTTCCTCTATTCTCTCTTCGTCGCTCTCCTATCCATCGAGACGCTTTGGAGATACCCTGGGAAGTCTGGTCAAAGGATATCTATTTCCACGATGCTCGTAGAATAGATTACCAGATGAGCGGAGGCGACTCATACACTTAAATTATTCATACACAGTCGAACGCGTTGGGACATGATGCTCTTCGACCTCAACCAGTCTAGAGCTGGTAGGCTCAGTGCCACGAACACAAATTCATGCACAGACTATGCACCGCTCCGTGAATTACGAGCGTCTGTATTGTGTGGTGGGATAAGGATGGATACGCCCCCTCTCGTGTCTCGATCTTTCACCTCGCGGGCTTCTCTCTCACTTTGCGACGATGAGCACGTGATCTTTTGGGCAGTATGAACTCCTGGCTAGTCTCCCTAAACTCAAGTTTAATTATCCTGTGACTCGTATGAGCTGGATGCGATGAAATGAAGGGTGTACGAGATGTGGATAAATTATCATATTAAGCATAGTGTAACCACTGTATGCATATGCATGTTGACCCAGCACGACAGGTGAGTGCAGAGGATTCTACTGCCGGAATCCTAGCTTGACAGATTACCTGGCTTCCACTCGTGGTTGATTTCTTAGACGACCTGATGCATGCCATGAGTATATGGGACTGTTCGGTTCACCTATTATATTCGTTAATTATGCGATCGGTACCATCGTGCCTTGCGAAAGCTTGCAATGGTATCGCCCGCTCGTCTCTGGAATTCAGATCCTGGTGATGTTTTGAAGCATGCCCTCGCGTGCGCGTGAGCATCAAGTGCAGAATTGTTTCATCGAAATATCATCAGAAAAACTGACTTTGCTTCTGAACTCTTCAGAGGCTTCAGAAGCAAAGTCGGTTTTCCTGACGATGTGATTGTCTTGCTCGTGTCCAATGGTTTGAATGCCTAGGTGCGTTCTGTGTTCAATTTCCGTGATGCAAAGCCCCGAGAAGACAGGACCTACTTCGAAACAGGAAACACAATTAAACCTCGCCTAAGTACGTTCACTCTATGCGATATGGTATGGATCCATTCATTGAATAGCAAACGTTTCTCTCCCAGACGTTCGTCACCCTAGTTATACCTCCGAACTAGTCCATTGCGCCTCCAACGGGACCGGATAACTCGCTGCCGTGATAAAGAGGAAATACGGAACCGCCCCATTGTATTCTCAATCTACCGGTGGGCCACACCTGATCCTTGTGGTATGAGTCCTGGCCTTGCCGTTTTGGAACTTGTACGTCGGTAGGAACGAACATCACCGGAGGATGTTGTACTGACTGATCTTCTGCGTTTCCACAGACCAAATTTCGTCCTTGGTTTTGGGATGAACGATGCCCTTGAGGTGTTTTGTTCCCTCTGTTATGCGCTTTTGGAGCCTGGGTTTTTTCTTTAACGGGTGTGCAGGGATTCACTTCTGTGGTTTTCCAGGGGCGAGGGATGCCGATGTGTGGTTCTGTCCTTGTCCGCGCTCTAAAGTTATCACACGTGTCGATGAAACCAAGGTCCCTGGAGGGTCAGAGGCGTGCCGCTAGTAGTTTAACACAGAGAAAACCCTGCGTCAATCCAAATATCCAATGAATGGGAGCGGCCATGCTCTTCGTCCGTGGGAATGGTGATGGTCTTTCATGCCACATGATGTCGGCTAGATGCGATTAATCACCCGCAAGGGAAGAAGAATCAATATTAAGTGCTGCCCGGTTGCACTAGCCCCAGAAAGGACGTGACATGATACGCACCCCCTCAGTCGTCCACCGCGAGGCGATAGTCCAGTGGAAAACCGGAACTCCATCCCCGTACTTTATATAGAGAACCCGAAGAATGATAGTGCGGCGATAAGGTCAAGGCGAGATTGTCACGCTCTCACAGGGCGGTGTCTGCAGACTCAATGGGAGGACTTCGCGGCACGTGAATAATCTGTCTCTGAAGGCATAGCCCAACTGTATAGGGGCGATAATCACTGCAAGGGATATATTGTTGTTTTCTTCATGTCTATTTTGATCCTGCCCTCTACTGGGCTTCTTCCTTCCTTTAATCACCGATAAGGACTGGGTGCGTTGTAGCCCCTCGGGGGTCGTCGTGCTCCAGAAAGTGAGAACTTGAAAAACTAGTCCGAGGCACGAGCAACTCGTTTAAAGGCCAGATAAGCGCCAATAAAGCGAACTGAGTGAGATGGATGATTATGCAATACGATCACGAACGCTTGGAAATAAGCTTTCATTATCTCGCTCCCCTCTCCTCGCAATTGTACGCGCGCTGTACGGCCAAGCAACACGTCAATTCTCACCCACCCACCTTCCCTTCATCAGTCAAACCGGATGTCTCAGAGCTCTACTGTGATTTGAGCTCAGAGCACTGCTCCGCAGTGTTTGGAGTCTGGAGCTCAGATCAAGCTTCTGGAGCTCTCCATCCGTTTCCTGATGTTGTCACAAACATTGCGCCGAGTTGGTGCATAGTCTTGCTCTCGTGGGCTCCGAAGTTGCCTCAGCTCCCAGAGCAAGGGGGCTGCAGCTACCTGCTAGCCCCCTTTCCTCATTCCATGCTCTCGCCCCTTTGAATGCGACTGATCACGTAATCACCGCTTCGGCAACTTCCATCCCTATCGAACGTGAATTCCAGCACAGATTGCTAAAATCCCAATCCTTGACTAACCCCTTATCAAACTGGAATTCCTGTTTGCGCATATTTAGCTTATCTGGCCCGAAAATCACCTGATAACTCGCCCCACACCACGTGCTCCATTTATGGCGCTTCGCGGACAGTTGAATGGCTGTTCAGGGGCTGCGATTAGCCGAAATGAATTTAGCGCTGAATGCAAAACTACTCGTAACCAGTGCGTCAAAACGTGTCCATTTGATTCCGAAAATATAGCCCTGGGATTTACCTTCAAGAAATCGTTAGATTATGGATGCAGCTGTTGGCTGGGGATAAGTACGACTCGGAGTAAACCCAATGGTGCCCAACCTTATCTCCCGCTATAGCATGGGCTGCTCACTTTCGCGTCTTGGGCAGTCTTCGCTCCAAGCAGAGGGAAGTGGCAGAATGCCTCTGGGTTCTGCGATTCATATCCAGCGACCACCACTGATTGACTCCCGGAACAATGGACATCAAAATGTGCCAAATATCTCTCTCCCACCTGCCACCCAACTGCACTTGCACACATTTCTTCTTCGTACCTTGGAGGTTTAGAGCACTCATGGCATTCAGGATTGCGTTGGGATCTACTCGTGGGCTGCTTTGACTTTGACCGCTGTTGGTATCTAATTGCGACATCTTGAAATAGGCTGCTGCCCCTCGGGCGGAGTTGAATGATGGCACACCCCGTCATCCCGAGCATCGCTCTGCTAGTTTGCCAAGCCCCTCCGTCAACTTTTCTTCGGTCTCTGTACAATATAATTTGTTCACCCACTCATGGCATCGCCCTTCTTCCATGGCCCTTACCGATTTTGCCTCCTACATTGATGCAAGTCCTAACGCCCACATCATTCTCTTGAAATGGTGCAAGGATTTGAAGGGGGTCCCTCATGAGTTCTTACTCCTCAATGTCGAACTCCAAAGCCCAGATATGAGGACCTTGTGGCTGCGACTTGACAGGCGATCTCATCGAAATGCAACCACCTCCCAGTTGATCTCTTCAACTTCTGCATCAACAGACACTGTGGGTGCCCTCGATTCCTAGCGTGATCCTTGCTTTAGAGATGCTACCTCAGCTGACTAATGGCTTCGCGATACTTCCAGGCGACTATATGCGAGATTGAAGGCCCCCTGTTCGATAGCACGCCGCACCGCGTCGAAGTTCAAACCGCATTCACGCCGCCGCCGCCGTTGGAGACCCTACGAAACCTTCTATTTATTTGATGGAAGAGTCTCCTAATTACAAACTAATGCCGGTGCGTATCTGCCTCCCACTCGGGCACGGTTCTATCGATGCGATTGTCTTCAGGAGAACTGCTTTTTTTTCTGCTCTGTGATATATGAGGATCTGTTTTCCATTGGCGGGGGAGTGAACATCGGCGCGCCGAGAAGATTATCCATGTGCCTTGCCCCCACAGTGCGAGCGAAGATCAAGAGCCGCAGCCAAACGTACGTGTTCGTCCGTCCGGCTCTCCTTGGATATCTCGTCTGAGTCGCCTTTGTAGCCTTCCCTCGTGGCCCGAAGACTTTCCCTATGAGACTTGCGATTAACATAATAATTCTTTCCCCTTTCCTTCGGGAATCATGGTCGGAACGCTGTAGACAACGGAGGGATGGCTTTGTCGAGACATTTCATAGAACAACACTCTTTACCTCCATGCTAATCCTACCACCTTAAATTTTTCTTTGTTCAACTATTCTGCTTTCTTGTGGCCCAACAGGATAAATCCCACATGATATGTACGCATATATCTTCTAAATAATGTTACGCAATACCTCACTGCTGCTTTAGCATGGTATTTTGACCGAAAAGTTCACCGATAAAGATATTTGGTTGTTCGGATCCCCGATGGGGCTGAGGGGGTGCGTTCCCGGGATCAGAAATAAGACACCACCATCGGGGCCGAACTTGTTTCGAAGTGTCTAGTATCACCCGCCCACCAACATTTGGAAAAGGTAAAGGAGTTATCTGCAGAATATGAATGAGTATCAGTACCGAGTTTGGGCTCAATCGTTGACGCCCCAAGCTCCGAGTCTTCCGAGATGGGAATATTTAATAAGTTCTCAGGGATACATACGTCATAAGGAACAGGGACGTCATCACGCCAGTGCATTCCGACTCAGTCCTATTGAGTCTTTATCACCCTGATCGTAGACCCCTATTTTTCTCGCTTGAAATTTATTTCCCATTGGAATTCCAGGCTGTGGGTGACCGATGGCCCCACTGTGACATCACTCCATTTTGGAGCTTATCCTTTCCAATACTATTGTCACGTGTCACTCAAGGCGGCTTTCGGGAGTCAGTGAAAACCAAACTGCATATCAGCTCAGTCCGGCTTGATAGATTGCACTCGAGGCTATGATCCCAGGATGAATGAGTTCCCCAAGTTGTCAAATGTCACATTGAGTTGCCCAATGAGGGATGAAAGCCTAAATACGAGGCCCTTTGATAATCATATCGATAGCCTGCACACACCCACTGGGACAATTTTCTTTTGGACCCTGATTAGGACGGTTTCCCGGTGTCTAAGCCCTAAAATTTCTTTAACTAGGTCGGTCGCACTGGGAGGGTCCCTTCATACAAAATCACCAAGTACTTCCCAGAGTACTGGTAGTTGGTCCCGAAATTCCAGGCGATGCTCCTATCCCATTGGTGGTGCTATAGAAAGTGCAAGGGCTCGAATTCCCGGGTTTTCAGATTGACCACAGCAAGTTTCCTGCTTCTTCGGCATGTGGGACGTACGTGAGTACTAATGGGACTTTTGAGTGGTCCCATAGTTCTCACTTCTGATGAGATTAGCAGTGATTATGCATAAAGGGGCGATCGATACAACCATCGTCGATTTCTTGGGGATTTTTTGAGTATATGGCAACCTCACACCAAGAATCTGACCCTGTTTTGGAACCCAGAACGGCCATCACCAGGAAATTCTCCATTTTGAGGTATATTTCCATCGGGAGAGAATACTTAAATCAGGCTTTTGATGTACAAACTGGAAATATGACTATGATGACTCTCTAACTCCCGTGAAAGGAAAAAAGGAGTCGTCGACAAGGTGATGAACTGGGTACACGTCATGGGCCTGTGAAAACATCGCGTAACGCTGCTATTCGGTTCCCCAATTTGGGACATAACGGAACACGTTGAGTGGGGCCTTCCTGTGCAATAACTTTCAAATGGGCTATGCAGAGAAAAAATAACGGTCTAGGCCCTGAAAATAACGAAATTAAAATTAAATATAAGGCTAGATCTCTTATGGCAAACAAGGAAACGGATTTCGAAATTGGGTAATAAGTGAATCATTGATGTGTTCTCCAGGGCTTCTTGGTTCTTTGCCTAATGCGTTACAAGGGGAAGTTGTTATTTTTCTCCCAGCTAAGACCTGGGCTCATTGTTCCTTTGCGCACCGGTGATGCACAGGTGAAAAAATAATACCACATTGTGACATCAAGTGTGCCCTGTGCCGAGCGTGTCGACTTGAAGTGGGGAGGGCACTGTACACTGCACCGATTCGGGTTGAAGGACAAGCCACACTCCGAATCGAGTGAGCGGAACGCCAAGAGTGAATTAAGGGATATAAAAGGAGTGACCCCTGTTCGGCTGTCTTACTGATCTCACCCCATCAGAAAATCCAACCAGACATAATACACGAATATAAAGCTTCTTAGATACTCCAGAGGCTCCAGACCACTTCACAATCTTCCGCAGCTTCCAAAAGGGGCGATATTTCTCAGGACACGGCGGGTTTCCTAAAGAGACGACCGGCTGCCCGGGTGTATCGCCAACCCGTATGCATTATACCGTGGAGGGTGACATCAAGAAGGGGTATTTATGGTGATTAATTTCAAGTGAAAACCCAAAATCACATCGAAGAAGGGAGAGGGAAATTCCTGCGGATGCAAATTGGAAGCTCGAAAAAGGAAAGCAACACAAATCCAACCCTCGCTTCTTTTTTCCTCCGTAGTCTCAAATTACCTGCCATGTAGCATACGGACGTAGGTCTGGGACTGACCTAGCTGCTTTTAATTTTCATCCCCACTCGGCTGTACCACAATGGGCACTTTAGTACTGCAGAGAGGAAAGTGCCCGAAAAAGGCAATACATATTAAGTATAAGTCGCTCAAGAGTATCGCCCTCATTGCTATGTTCCCTTCTGCAACATGGGCTGCTCATGCTCATGCATCCACGCATCTTCCGATGAAGAAGAACGTGTTGTTTCAATGCCTTACAGGTTGGAAAGGCATCCCCACCCAACCCCGACGATCTCGATGAACATTCCCAATGCTCCGAAATCTGTTGTCCACCATGAAGATTATGAAACGAGTGTTCAACAGCAGCCTAATCAAACCATTCTCGTTTAAGGATCCGTGAGTGCACCCAGTGCATTGTACGGTGAGTCCTGTTCGACAGCCTGACCCGCAGGTTTTTTTCTTAGTAATCACTCGGCACTCGCCAACCGTCTCCAACAACCAGACAAGATTTTCTACTCTATCTGATGTGTTTCCAGAGAACCTGCCATTTCGATACCTCAACCCGGTCGTTTCTATCGATTTTGGGCGCATGCACTCAGGCGTTTCGTATGTTATCTCTAACCCCGGATTCGGAGAAACCCGCCAGATACTCGCGTGGCCTGGATCAAATGCCTCCTCGAAGATTCCCACATGCCTGGTCTATGACGCTGTGGGTGACATTCGTTCCTGGGGTCTTGAGGCGACTGATATAGGCTCGAAGAACGGGTGAGTACACTGCGATTGGTAAGCAGTTTCTAGCTTCCTCCAATATGAGGCGGAGGCACGAAATTAAATTTGATCGACAGGTTCAAGTTGTGGCTGCATCCGAGCTCGGCACCAAGGCCCGTCCTTGAGTCCAGGTTCTTTCAGGTAGAGCTTCCCTCACATATCACATCCATACACTCTTTATTTACTTGATTTTACTCCCCCAAACATGTTTTGGATGTAGTAGCAGATTATCTTTCTTGCGTATCGACGGTGCGCACAAATTAGTCGGAAATTCCATCGCTTCCTAACCCCAAATCCAATTCTCAGCATGCGGAGAGTCATATTCACCGAGAAAATGGCCCTTCTTCATTAAGTAGGTCTTGTTTTCAGAACTGGATTTTAATTGTGGCCAGGTCATGCCGAGGTATACCTAAGTGGGTTACAATTATCGGGTTTCTTGGCTTCACGTCCAATATGACCCTCGTTCCAGCTGTTCCCTCATCGTGGGATCTGCACGCATCGTTGCTTATTCGAGAAGCTGCCATAAAAGGGTAGTTATAATACAGCTATCGATCCTATGCCAAGCTCATTATTCTGCATATAGAGGCCTAGTTGTTCAAGATCCTGAATCCGAAGACATTTATTGGGAAGAGAGATTTAACATCATTCCGTGCGACATTTTCCTCTTTTGTGACATCGGACGCCCCCCCTCCAACACGCATACATTGCATAGGGCTTCCGTACTTCATTAGGTCCTTTCATCTGCCTTCAAATTCCAGCGGGACCAGAGCCTCACGATATGTGATGCTGGTGGTGTCTCAGTCGTACGTTCTCAAGTATCCACCTCTGGCACATCCTTACGTAAGATTTTTAGGACTTGGCTACGTACACTATCCTGGGTGCCTCTGGAGCCCCTGAAATCGCTGACGCCGCTCCACGCTCTAGATCTTATTGTGGATCTTTATTTAGACTCACGTTTCGGTAGCTCGTTCAGGCACGTCTCGCTGCTCACCCGGTTCATCTGGTTCTGGAAAGCCTAGCGCACTTCGTGTTGGCGGAGTAAGTCCGCAGCCGAGTCTGATCGGCCCCAGTTTCGGAGGTACCGACCAAGTGTCGGAGGCGCCGACGGTGCACAACGGAGGCACTGACGCACCGTTAGGGGTAGCAACTGACCAAAGTCAGCTGGAAATACGGAAATGCCTTATCTGCGCTTGCTGTTGAGCCCGCAGTGTCATCCTCGGCGATCTATCGCCCCCAAACCCCTATATATATTTACGGTACATACAGTGTGTATGCGGCTGATTTGTATCCCATCCGTCGCCCACGTCTTTCAACACTTCGTGCGCTCATTCTCGCGATCAGAGAAGTTGAATTATTAAGGCCGTGAGGATGATATAAAGCTGCTTCGATTTCGATGCCTTCATGCTGAAGATTTGCGTGAGCTGCATTGGCTGTCGCTGGTATTCGCATTAACTGAATGCTGTTATAGATGACCCCTCTGCTGTCCTCGGCCACGGCGAGTTAGTCATCCCTAGGGACGTTCTCCGCTGCGGGGTGTTTGATCCTATTGTTGAACAAGTGAGTCCTTTTCTCATTTCGAAGAATCATCATACCGAGATGATTTTCTGTTCTATCCAGGTCCTTTATTCTATCGCGGCTCACGTGCGGGCTTCCAAAGTGCCCCTAGATAAATTACTTCTCTTCGGCGGGTTTTCCACGAACGAGTATCTATTTCAACGCATAACTGTTCGTCGCATTTATTTCCACCTCCGTTTCTCAGAGTGACCTATCTGTCCTTTTCTTATAGGAACAATTCAGTTCCAGTGTTGTGTCCGCCGTCCGTCTGGCCGACAGATACCCAGTGTCGTGTCGGTGGTGGGGCTCGATTCGGCACCGGCACCCTCGTCTCTTCTGTAATTCAACCCTATAATGTGTTCAGATGTGCTACCCTGCCCGCTGAACGGGAGGACAGGACAATGAGACCGGTGTACATCAGGAATGTTGCGGGGTTCTGTGGGCACAGGCCAATGGGGATGGCTCCTTATGGTCAACGCTTGGAACTCAAACTTGTGTTTTGATATTCTAGAGTGGAATACATTGCTAGAAAAGGAGCCGGTGTCACGAAGGGAGATCGGGGCGAGCTCCGACTGAGGAAATTTTGCTCTTCGCGGTATGGTGTATATTTCTGCCTTCGATAGGGAGCATTCTATTGAGTGGTCCACGCTCACCACTGTCAATTATTCAGATCTATATCTTCGAGCTAGTGCTTTACACCTCGAATGGTGACCAGCTCAGGCGGTATTTCGATCAAGAGGAAGGGGAGGAACTGTGCCGTTCTCGTGTGGACCTTAGGACATACCCGAGCTTCCTGGAGCGAGTGGAGGCCTCGCCGTTTGGGAATTTTGCTTCGGTGGGTACAAGTATCGTGGGAGGAATGTTGTAATGACTGACGTGTATCTTTGGCCTGGCTTTCGTCCAGATAGCGCAGGTGAGACGATCTCCTGCCTCTGCTACGAATGCTACAGGACTGATGCTATTTTTCATTGGGGCACAGGGGTTCGATGTGTTCTCCTTTACAAGGGGGCGAAATATGGAAGTGTCACTTGTCATCGTCGCAAATGTCGCACCCCTCCTCTGTAATGCACCCTCTCGGTGTTGATCGTAATTTTTGGATAGTAGATGGGGTAGATTCATAACCCACCATGCATTGCAAATGTGTATGTGCGAACCCCAGAATTCTCGGTATAGCTAAATCACATGCGAATTCTTTGGGATGGGTGAACCCTAGATTCTATCGCCCGAGGAAACATCATTGACGTAAGATTCTCTGGAGAGATAGTTAATGTGTCAACTGGCAATCCTGCCATGGACTCCCGTGCACTCACTTGTCTTGCCTCATCAATGTGCCCATTACAACATGGTTAATATGATCAATTTATTCACATAAGGCACATCCTCATCTTCTTCCTCAGCTTCCTCCCCGGTCGTCACCACAGGGCATTGAAGCTTGAGTTTAGAGGAATCAGTAAAGCGGTTCAGCAACGGCGAACGAACATGTAACATACTGCCCAAAATACCATGTGCTCTTCGTCGCAAACCATGCCTGGGGGGAAGATGGAACCGTCCAAGCTGAAAGATCGAGAGGCGAGATGGACAGGATGGGGATGCTCCATCCTTATTTCACCACGCAAGAGATCTGATTTTATCACATGAAGTGGCGCATGGTCTGTGCATGGATCTGCACTTGTCCCACCCAGCCTACCAGTTCTAGACCGATTGAGGTCGAAGAGGGACACGTGACAACGCGAATCGAGGTCGACGGAGTGCGTGAAGTATATGAGTCGCCCTCCACTCATCCGGTAATCCATTTTAGCATCATTGTCGAAATAGACACCATTTGACCAGGCTTCCCAGGGTATCGCCAAAGCGTCTCCATGTAAGGCAGAGCGACGGAGGGAAGAGAGAGGAACATGGAATTTGGCCCTCACCCACTCGTAGGAGTTACCTCCATGAGCACACCAGTGGATCGTAAGATATGAACTATCCCCAGCAAACCGGAAGGAAGAAGGAAACAACGAACGGTCCGAGAGGTTTCCGTGATCAATACCGTGTGACAAACGTGAATCCCGCCGATCCAAACACTTGAAAGACATTCATCAAGATTCGGACACGGCATGCAAAGTGATGCTGTGTGGACAAGTGGGGCCCCAGGGGTTTCCGTGCGAATCTCATAGACTTCAAGGACCCCTTGCTGCGCAGCCACAATGGATGTGGCAGTTAAGAATTCGAAAGTAAAACAATTGCGGGTGAAGTGATCCGCATTTCTCAGGTCTAACACCTGGAGGCATAGGATAATCGAGAATGCTAAGCGTCCGACGGTGATGGAGGGAATAGCTTGCACACACCGTCATTTTTTGACCAGTTATCCAGTCCCATATTTCTAATCTCAAGTCATGGTCCAACGTGGCTCCGAGCAAGCGACCCATGACTCGGACCACTGGGTACAGCAAGCCTATAAGGGCCGAGAAAAGAACGTGACTTGCAGCTCTTGGATGCGGGCTTTTATCGGAAAGCGTGAGGAGATGGAGAGTGACACTCTGACTAGTATCCTGTTCCACAAACTGCCTATAAGCTCAAAGCCAGTTTAACAGTAGAATGGTTCCTAATTGGCCAAGGTACTTGCCTGGACATCACCACAAGAAGATTATTACTTGGATCGATTTCGATTTGATAGATAGGGAATGAAAAATCCCCCAGCGTCCATGTCCGGAATTGAATGCCTCGCATGAGATGTGGAAGCTGGATGCAGCACACACTCTTAAGGTTGAACATTGCAATGATTCCTTGACAGAGTATGCCGAAGTCTTCATACTGGAACGGAACACGAATGTGAGATTCCATCCAGTCTAATTTATTCCAGGCGTCGATGTGCCTCCCAAGTTGACTTAGGCGCGTGGCGGAGATAGCAGGCACATCAACAGACCCTGAAACATCGAGATAGCCGAACATGTCCAGTTTGATGAAGTATTGCAGTACAGCCGAACATCCAACGATATCCTTGAAGTAAGAACATACCTTAAAGGCATTCAACATCCAAGGATCGAGAACAGGTAAAATGAGGGACGACTCACCGCACTGCATCTGGCAATGTGACGTCCCTCGAGAAGGGCAAAAATTCGAGTAAGTATCTCATGAGGAAGGGTAAACAGACTGAGATTAGCACACATGGCTGGTGTCTGAGACTCGGAGCCACGTGACGAAGGAGCGGAGACCGCCGAAGCTTCTCTCGTAACTAAACTGAGTCGAGCATCTTGCTGTTCCTGCCAGCTGCAGCTGCCGGGGGAAATTTTTCTATCTGGTCTTTTTCCTCCCCCAGCCTGCAGCTGCTACTGGGGGAGTAGTAGTTTTTACTGGTGCTATTGTAAGTCGCCCTGTCTAAGTCGAGCAAAATACCGATCAGACTCGGCTGCTGCCCACCAGTCTCCACAAATTAAACCCTAGGACTTCTAAGCATACTTTTCTACATTAAAAATCACAGGCGAATTCTGCGGGATTGACGAACACCTCGGATTCGAATTCCAGAAAGATCCAAAGCCTAGACGACCTCCTGAGTACTGACGAGATGGTTGATATTTCAGCGGGTGTATCCTACGCAGGCGGTGGCCTCTTCTTCACTTACCGCCACCGTCCTCGTTCTATGTGGGAGCAGACCCCTCATATGGAGCGCATCAGAAGCTTAAAATGATCAATTTATCACCATTGTGCGCGCTCGTAGTTCTGATCGGCGCCTTAGGATTAGAATGTTGGGGTTATAAGATGAACCAATGAATGCAGTCTGAAAACATACGGCATGAATGATGACGTGTTCATCATCACAGATCAGGTCTTGAAGGCGGCATTCCTTCAGGTTGAGAGATCGAGAGGCGACCTGGACAGAACCGAGCGGAAACGTAGCCGATTCTTTCACACGCTCCAACTGATGATCGTCTACGGACGAATGTACTCGTGTCATTCCGGCCGCGCCGGCTCTGGATCGATTGAGGTCGAAGAGGGACAGGGTCCAAAGCCAACCGGACGAAGGAGTCATATGTATCAATCGCCCTCCACTCATCTCGGATGACATTCCCTCTCCACGCTTGTTAAAGAAATAAACATCCTTCGACCACGCACCCCAGGGTAGCCCCGACGGTGTTGGATGCACGGACAAGTGACTGAGAGAGGACACAGGAACCTGGAATAGGAGGACCAACCCAGTGCTGGGGCCATGAAACGGCATCAAATATGTTCCAACGAATTGTGATATAACGACTGTCATCGGCCATGCGGAAGGGGGGAAGTGGGAGGGAGGAGGGACCCCCGAGGCGGTCATCTGGATTATGCAAGACACGTGATATCACATCGACCTCCCTTCTTAAAGTATATATAGGTTTCACAGGCATCAAAAACGAGGCGATATGGATGGGTGCGGCTCCAGGGGATTCCACAGGGATCCGATAAACTTCAAGCGCTTCATTGAACGGAACCAAGAATGAGGTGCTGCTTAAAAATTCGAAAGAAGGAGTGCGCCCAAGCCGTCCCAAAGTCTTCTTTCTAGCATCTGAAGACTCGGGATCATAAAAGGACGGTAAATACAAAATAATAGTAGGAGATGGCTGGGGGTTGTCCACACCGTTATTTTCTGGCAAGTTGTCCAGTTCCATATTTCTAATGTTTGCTCCTCGCCGGAAGCCATGACTCCTATCAAAGGCCCCATCACTCGGAACTTATACTCTGCTGCTGGGTCTAACGGCTGTTATTGGAAAAGTCGGGAAAAGGATGGGACTTGTGGCATTTGGATGAGGAATATTGTCGGAAAGCGTCCGGAGATGGAGAGCGAGGTGACATGGAGCAGTGAGGCTCCCGGACTTCCTATAAATTCGAGACAGCTCGTAACCAAAGAATAATTCCATGTGAACGTAAGAAACTCGCCCGGACAGAACCACAAGAAGATTACTACTTGGATCGATCTCGATTTCGTGCACAGGGAATTCAAATCCCAGGGTCCACGTCTGGAGCAGAACGCCTCGGTTAAGAGAGGGAAGCTGGATGCATACCACTCCTGCAGTACCGGCGGGAGCGCATATATGCCTTCACGGAGTACACCTGGACCATAACGCCAACGTGGTACATCTATGCGAGATTCGACCCAGTCTAGTTTGTTCCAGGAATCGATGTGCCTCTCAAGTTGGTTTAGGCGGACAGTGTCTTCACGTCCGGGACCATTCATGTAGCCGAACATATCCAGTTTGATGAGACACTGCAGCATGATCGAGTTTTCAATCGCGTGCTTGAAGTAAGAACACACCTTGAAGGCTCAATATTCAGAGATGAAAGGGAGCGACAAACTGAGGACATACTGCGATGCATCTGACGATATGATGTCCCTCGAGGAGTGCGAAAATATGAATGAGAAGTTCAAGAGGAAGGGCGAGCAGATCGAGGTTGGAACTCATTGGCGTTGTCTCAG
The DNA here is from genome assembly GCA_014904985.1 of Hydnum rufescens UP504. NCBI lineage: Eukaryota > Fungi > Basidiomycota > Agaricomycetes > Cantharellales > Hydnaceae > Hydnum > Hydnum rufescens. The sequence continues at coordinate 119,705 of MU128996.1, read as the reverse complement.
TGATGACTGCGGGTGGTCGGATTCTATTTTCTTCACTAGGTGGCCGAGTTTCAACAGCGTCCTTAGATGCATTAGTTGGCCTTGGTGGCTTCTCCACGCGACAGTAGCTATTCCAACCGATATTCTCATGGGTGGATTTCCTTCGCTGCTTCGCAGTCGCAACCTCAGGTCGATGCCCGTCTAGGGCCTTCGGTATATGGAAACAGTTCAATTCCCATATAGCCTTTCCTCTTTGTGCAATTGGCGGTGACTCACCATCCTGTCGTCAAGGGGCTTGCAGCGGTATGGCCCGCTCGTCTCCAGAATTCACTCATAATTCCCTTTCAAGCATGCCATGCGGCGCGCATCAGCGTCAAGGGCAGGATTTTTCCATCGACATGTGTAATCTTGTGTCGATGGTTTGAATTCGTGGGTGTGTTCAATTTCTAGCTTAACTGTAGGCGATATGGCATGGATCTCCATGCTCAATATGAAACATTCCTTTCCAGGAACCGCGGTTCACCCCCTCTATTGTTTGCTTCGCGCGTTCACCGGGGATTCAACGACTCGCTACCATGATGAAGAGGGAAATGAGGAACCGTTCCATTGTATTCTGGACCTCCCGGTAGGATTCACAACTGATCTTTGAGCAATAACCCCTGGCCTCGCCACTGTATGTTGGCGGGACCGAACACTGGCGGAGGGTTGTGGTCGCGACTGATCTGTGTTTCCGGAAACAATATTTCGCCCTTGACTCCTTGGTTTTGAGAAGGACAGTGCCCGTGAGTTCCTTTGTTACCTGTGTTACACACTTTTGAAGGCTCTTTAATCGGCATACAGAGATTTCTTTCGTGGTTTTTTCAGGGACGAGGAATGTGCATGCGTAGGTTCGCCCTTCTCCGCACTCTCCAGTGTCCTCCGTATTGATAAAGCCAAGGTCCCTGAACGGTTGGAGGCGTCCCGCTCGTAGTTTAGCAAAGAAATCCCGCGTCAATCCGGATCTAAAAGAATGAGAACGGTCGTGCTCTCCGTTCATGGGAATGGTATTGGTCTTTCATGCACGTGTATCGATAGGTACGATTAATCTCCCGCAAGGGAAGAATCAAAACTAAATGCTGCCCGATTCCACTAACACCCCAAGGTACATGGCATTACATGCATCCCATTAGCGGTCCCCCAAAAGGCGATCGTCTAGTAGAACACCGGGACTCCATTTCGGTGCTTCATATAGAGAACCCGAACGAGGATCGTGCGGTAACATGGTAAAGGCGAGATGTTCAAGCTCTCTCGGCGGGTCGTTTCTGTAGGCTCGTTGGCTGGACCTCACAGCACATGGACGCCCTGCCTCTGAAGGCCTCCCCGGAGTTATAGGGATTACCATTGCTTGTGAGAGATGTATTGTTTCCCTCTTCATTTATATTTTAAGCGGACCCTTCTGCAGGGATATCCGAGTAGATTTGTGGTAGGAACGAATTAATTTCTGATTTCCTGAGGTGATTTGACTGCAGTTTTTTTTACCGTGTTACCTCCTCCTAGCCTAGATGTGGCATGTGTTTTCCGGCGTATTGTTGGCGTTGTGATTCCCATATTAACCGGAGAGATCCCGATTCGGCTTGAAACCTATGCCACAATGTAGTTAAGTGGTTCAGGTTTGTTCCATCCTCTAGTCATCGGCGAGGACTGGATCCATTGCAGCCAATCGACTGGGTGGATCATTATATTTCAGGCGGCTCCTCCTTAACACACCTCTTCACCGTTGACCATAATTCTTGGATGGTTAGACGTAGTGGATCTATTACTCACCACGTCAGAAGCATGTATCTGTGAACCCGAGAATTCGTGGAGATAGTGCCAGAGGAAAAGGGATCCAAAAGTCAACCGATGAACCAATCGATATTTCGACGGATGTAGTCTTCAGTCCCCCCTCGCGTCGCGGAATTCGGCCTCTTCGGTGAAGACGACAAAACATATGGGTATACACTCGTGTTTATCATAGCTCATATGTACAAATGTGCCCTGCTGGAAAGCAGTCCCCAAGCTAAGATCTAAAGGCCGGAGGAGGCACTACGGACAGAGTCGGCCACGGAAGAATATAGGTTCCGTTGTTGCGTCATGGCGTTTTTTTTGGACGCCCAGGAACGTACTCCGGCTCCGAGGCTTAGGGCTTAATCAGTCGCCCCACGATTTAAAAATGGAAATATTTGAAATAGACCTTCCGCACTGATTACTGATATAAACGATGGCTTGTGACTGACAATGCGGTGTTCCCTCGATGAGAACAGTTCCATTAATATTGCTGCCGTCGAACACTCATTTCATGATCTGCATGACGGACACAAGGTTGCGGCGCGCTGAACATGTTCGTCGAGACCATCGGGCCTTTCCAATTGCAAAGGCATTGAAACAACATGTTCGCTGGGGCCAATGTCCTTGAGATACTCATATATTCATGCATATATGCATATTCCCATATCTGGCTTTTTCGCCTTTTGTCGCTACTGAGTGGCTGTGAAAATTGAAAGGGGCCATCAGATCCACAGCTGACTCTAGCATTAATTTTTTGAATAGTATCTGAGGCACGTCGGGGTGAAATTACATTGTATGGCATATAGATCGAGGCACCAGAAGAGGATCCTACATTATGGGCAAACTTTTCCCGAGTTGGATGGCCTAAAAATCATGCACGGGCAGCGCGCACGAGCTCGAGGGTAGGGAAGAAATGAAATATGGAGAAATATGGAATTCACTTCTGCGTCACTATCCATGTGGATCCGAGGTTCCAAAAGACAAAAGGTAGTGTAGCTTGGGGTTTCATTTGAATCAGGGGCAAGTATATCCAGGCCGTTCGGGAGAGTGGGGCTGGGCATGTTTAATTTGATTTTTCATGGCTATGTAGCAGAAGTCGATGCACCAAGGCACGTCACCCGCAGGTGCTCAGGTTAGGGGTGGAGCTTGAGAGTTTCTTGGAGGGGGCAACTTCGACCCAGCTGGGCCGGTGACCCGCTCCGACCGGGTGCCTTATCAATAGTTCCAGATATTCTAATGGAACCTTGAAGTTGCACCGCCTGGAATAATGGGGAGAATAACTGAGAATAACTAATTTATACTCCCGGGTGGGTGCGGAAGGTGCAAGCAGTCTAGACTCACTGAACTAGTACCCTGTCAGTGCCCAGGGTAATGACGGGTGCAATGTTATGTGGCGGAGTTTGAACATTTCGAAACCGGAAAATGTGTTTATTTTATATGGTGTTGGACAGGGGTACAGCTAATGGCTAGGCACCTAGGGCAGTTATGGTTGGCCAGCTGCACCGGGCCATCATTTCAGGGCGTGCGCAGTTTGGAATTGACCGATGCTGTACCTTATTTGGTAATCCCGGACCCCAGAATCTGTGAACACGGAGCATGCATGGTTATACGAGTAGTAATAGCCCAGAAGGGTTTCTATGCATGATATCATTTTTATTCACATATATGGGGGTGTCATCGACCCACAGGTTCACAGGTCAGAACCTGCGGTGTGTCGACGCTCTGGGTATGAATGACTGGTGGAGGTCTAACCTGATTGGGCTCAGACCTGAGCTCGGCCCGTCGGGAACCCTGATATGGATACAAAAGTACTTATTCGATCGCCTTTCAATTTTCTCGCCTACTCAGTAGCGCCGAGGAAAGGTCAATGCGAAGGCCAGAAATGGTAATATCATGAAACTTGAAGTAGTATAAGTAGGTCCAGAGATCACCCTCATTGCTATGTCCCCTCCAAGTTCCATGCGATGGGCTGCTCATGTTCATGCATCGACGCATCTTCCGACGACCGCGACCGAGAACGTGCTGTTTCTATCCCTTTGGGATTGGAAAGACATTCCCCCCCGACAATCTCGATGAACATGCTCATGCCTAACGCGCCGCAACCTTGCGCCTGTGATGCAGATCATGAGATGAGTGTTCAACGGCTTCCCAATAAACCTGTTCTCGTCGAGGGATCCATGAGCACACCCACATTGTGCAATCTATTGCGGCCACGTACGCCTGGGGTTCGCTTAGTAATCATCAATATGTATATGTTGCAGATCCTCACTCCCTACTAGCCGTGTCCACCAACCAGCCGGGACTTCATACTCCATCGGAGAACCCGCCATCGCGATATCCCAAGGCATTCGTTTCCATCGACTTTGGTGCTACACACACAGGTGTTTCGTATGCGATCTCTACTCCCGGAGAAGTCCACCAGATACTCGCATGGCCGGGATCCAGCGATTCCTTTTCCAAGGTTCCTACTTGCCTCGTCTATGATGCCCTGGGCGACATCCGTGCTTGGGGTCTCGAGGCAGTGGATATCAATTTGAAGAAAGGCTGGCTACGGTGCGAATTGTAAGTTGCCCTTAGTTCCGCTAATGTGAGGGATGACACAAAATTAAATTCGATCAATAGGTTCAAGTTGTGGCTAGATCCGAGCTCGGCACCGAGCACCATCCTCGAATCAACATTCTTTCAGGTGGAGTTCGCCCTACGTATCCCCTTCAAGGAGTTGTTATTCACCTCATTTTAGCGCCCCAAAAATGCTGTAGGTTTGGTGGCAGATTATCTTTCTTGCATATGGACGGTCGGGCAAATCATTCAAAAATACACTGCTTGCTAACCCAATTCTCATCCTCAGCACACGAAGAATCAGATTCATCAAGAAAATGGCTCGTGCTCATTAAGTGCGTGGTGGTTGTGTGTGCTCCTGTTTTCGAGAGCTGGATTTTGATCATCACCAGGCCATGCCGAGGTATACCTCAGTGCGTTTCAATTATCGCTTCCTTCATTTTGCCTCTGATATAACTCCTGTTCTAGCTGTTCCTTCATCATGGGATCTACGTGCAACTTTGTTTCTTCGGGAGGCTGCCATTAAAGCGTGGCGATAATCCACTTATCGATCATCATCTGCCCGTCTGATGCTTCTGTATATAGAGGCCTAGTTGTTCAAGATTCTGAATCTGAAGACATTTATTGGAAAGAGCGGCTTCACATTATTCCGTGCGATGTCTTGCTTCTTTGCGACCTCAGATACGCTGCTCATGTGCTCGCTTGGATTGATAGAGACACGGAAGTTTCCGTAATTCATTCCATCCTGTCACCAACCTTCAGATTTGAACGAGGGGGGCTCACAATATGTGATGCCGGTGGAGCCACCGTGGTACGTTCTCGGATATTTGGCTCTGGCACATCCTTACATAAAACCCTTCAGGACTTGGCGACATACAATGCCGTCCGAGCGTTGAGCCCGGGACTCCCTAAAATCGTCGAGGCCGCTCCACGCTCTGGGTCCTACTGCGGTTCTTTATTTTTAGACTTGCGGTTTCGCGAACTCGTGCAGGAGCGTCTCGCTACTCACCCTGTACATCTGGACGAAGCGAGCCTGGCGCACTTCGTGCGCTCATTTTCCCGATCGGAGAAGTTGGCTTACAAAGGCACTGAGGACGACACAAAACTCTTTCGATTCCGGTGCCTTCATGTCGAGGATTTGCGTGAGCCGGATTGCCTTCCGTTTCTTTTTGCCTTAAGCGAATGCTGTTCTAGATGATCCCGCCGTTGGGCTGGACCATGGCGAATTAGTCATCCCTGGGGACGTTCTCCGCTGCGAGGTCTTTGATCCTGTTGTTGATCAAGTGAGTGCTCTTCCTTTCTCATTGGGAAACATCATCATACCAATGTCCTTTTCTGTTCTATCCAGGTCCTTCATTCTATTGCGACACATGTGGAGGCTTCCAAAGTGCGCATAGACACATTGCTTCTCGTCGGCGGCTTCTCTACGAATGAGTACCTATTTCGACGCATCACCGTTGGTCGCATTCCCTTCCATCTCCATTTCTCATAGGGACCTACCCATCATCTTTTTTTTATAGGAACAATTCGGCTCCAGTACTGTATCCGTTATTCGTCCGGCCGATGGAGATATTGCGTCGTGCCGCGGTGGACCTCGATTTGGTATTAGTTCCCTCGTCTCCTCTGTGATTCACCCACAGAGTGTGTTCCTGCGCGTTGCGTTACCTGCTGAGCGGGAGGACAGAATGATGAGACCAGTCTACATCAGGACCGTCAGAGGCGGGTCACTCTGCGAACACAGGTAGACCACAATAGTTCCTTATGTTCGACACTTTGAATTCTCAGCCGTGTTTGCTTTTCTAGGGTGCAATACATAGCCAGGAGAGGAGCCAGTGTAATGAAAGGGGGTAGGAGCGAGCTCCGACTGCGTAAATTTGCTCCTCTCAATCTGGTATGTATCTCTGTACTCGTTGTGCCGTATTCTTATCGAATGATTCTGGCCTACCCCTCTCAATTGTTTAGATCGTACCTTCGAGCTAGTGCTTTACACCTCGAATGGCGAACAGACTAGGCGGTACTTCGATCAAGAGGAATGTGAGGAATTGTGCCGTTGTCGTGTTGACCTCGGGATGTACCCAAGTTTCCGGGAACAAGTGGAGGCCTCGCCGTTTGGGGATTTCTACGTTGGTGGGTACGAATGTCGTCGAGGGGGTGCAACAATTGATGTGTATTTTTGGCATCTAGATTTCGTCCTCGGGTTTGAGATGGGTAGCGCGGGTAGGATTATCATCTCTTGGCTCCACGGAAATGCCAGGGGAACTGACGTGATTCTTAATTGGGGCGTAGAGATTCGCTCTGTGCTCCTTTACAAGGGAGTGAAATGTGGAAGTGTCACCTGTCATCCTCGCAGCTGCCGAGCCCCTCGTCTTATTATACCTCCTTGGTGTTGATCATAACTCTGGGATGGCAAATAGGGATCTATTACCCACCTTTCGCTGCAAGGGTGTATGTATATGCGTGCACGAACACAAGAATTTTTGCTAATGTGAAACCACATGCAAATTCTTTGGGAAGGACGACTTCGATTCCCCAAGGAAAAATCATTGGCCCTAGGCCCTCTGGCAGATGTGGCAGTTATTGGGTCAGCCAGCATTCGTGCCGTAGATTCCTCGGTACTCGCCTCCGTCTTGGCTGATGAATGCGCCAGCGGCCGTTACCAAACGGTCAATACGATCAACTTGTTAACATAAGCCACATCCTCATCCTCATCCTCATCCCAGTCATCATCTTCACCCCAAGCATCATCCTGGTCTTCATCTCCATTTCCGTCTCCGTCTTCCCTTCCACCCTCATGCCCATCTTCCTCTCCATCTTCATCCCGATCTCCATCTCCGACCCCATCTTCCTCTCCATGTCTATCTCCACCTCCATTCCCATCCTCGGCCAGCCTCACAGGGCATCTCAACTTGAGTTCAGGAAGATTAATACAGCAGATCAGCAACGAGGAACAAACATATAACATACCGCCCAAAATATAATGTGTTCGTCGTCACAAAGCACCCTTGGGTGGAAGGTACCATCCAAGCTGACATAGCGAGAGACGAGAGGGACAGGAGGGGGGCGGCCCATCCGTATCTCACCAGGGTCACTCAATCGATTCGATCTTATTACATGAGGTGGTGCATAGTCTTTCCATCGGATCTGTGGATATCGTGACGGGCCCCCTAGCTCTCGGGCGATTGAGGTCGAAGAGGGACACACGGAAAGGCGAATCGTCCATGAGCGGATACGTGATGTGTATGAGTCGTCCTCCGATCCATCTCGTAATGCATTGGCCCTGGGCTGAAACAGACATCCTTTGACCAGACTGCCCAGGGTATCGCCAAAGCATCTCCATGTATGGGAGAGCGACGAAGAGAAGATAAAGGAACATGGAATCGGGCAATCAACGGCATGACCGAGTCAGGGGCCTGAGGTCCCGAGACACACCATTCGATCGTAAGGTACGAACTGTCCTGACCCCACTGGAAAGAAGGGGAAGGGAAAAACGGACGGCCCGAAGGGTGGTTCGCACGATCAACACCATGCGACAGACGTGACTTCCCGGTGATCCAAGCAGTGGAGCGATATTCGTCACGATTGAGACGCGGCATGCAAAACGATATTGTATGGACAGGTGGAGCCCCAGGGGTTTCGAGACGGATCTGATAGACTTCAAGGACCGCTTGCCGTACAACTACAACAAATGGGGCGCTTAAAAATTCGAACTACAAAAATCACGGGTGAAGTCATCCACATCTTTCATGTCTAACACCTGGGTGCAGAGGATAGTTCGGGACTCTAAATATCCGATGGTAATGGAGGAACATGGGTCATACGCACCGTGATTTTTTGGCCAGTCATCCAGTTCCATATTTCTATCCTTACCTCACGGTGGAAACACAGTGTGATTCCGAGACAACACCCCACGACTCGGGTCACACCCCTCCTGCGGTATCTCGAGTCTGTAGGGACAGAAAAGAGAATGTGATTTCTGGCCCATGGATGAGGACGATTGCCGAAAAGCTCATAGAGATGAACGGCGACGGTATCAACATCCAGACCCCCGGGTGGACATCCGCCCTACAAGTCCAAAGCAACTTCAGCAGAAAAACACTTCCCGATTAGCCAAGGCACTTGCCTGGACACAAGCACCAGAAGATTATTGCTTGGATTGATTTCGATTTGACTGATAGGGAATTCAAAATCTCCCCGTGCCCACGTCCGTAACGGAATGCCTCGCATGAGATGTGGAAGGAGCATGCAGTATACTTTATCACGATCGAACGTTGCAAATATTCCTTGAGAGAGTATGCCGAAGTCACTGCCATGAGGCGGCGCAAGCAGGCGAGCTTCCACCCAGTCTAGATTGTTCCAGGCGTGGATGTGCCTTTCAAGTCGATTTAGGCGTATGGCGGGGATCGGGGGCGCATCAATAGATCCTGAAGCATCGACATAGCCGAACATGTCCAGTTTGGTGAAATACCGCAGTACGATCGAGCTTTGAATGACATGCTTGAAGTAGGAACATACCTTAAGGGAATTTAAAATTGCGGGATGAAGGGCAGGGAAAACTGGGGACGACTCACTGCGCCGCACCTGGCGATCTGACGTCCCTCGAGAAGTCCCAAAATCCGAATAAGTATCTCGAGAGGAAGTGTGAACAGACTGAGATTAGCACTCATTGGCGTGGTCTCGAGATACGAATCACGGCCTTTGCCTAAGGCCACGATTGATGGTATCTGCCTCCGATAAACTGACCTCCACGTTGACCTGAGACCCCTCATACAAGATCCTCAATCCCAATAACAGTATCTCCCTCTGGTCATCTTACTCTTATCCTCCTCATGTCCACGGCACACTAATGGCCACGGAACCTTACCGTGTTCGTGTCAACCTCTTGTTCAGATCACCATAGTTCTATACCCCTGCGACTAATTCAATATTACTATGTTTGAAAAGCTCCGAGTCTAGTGCGCTCTCAAATACAACCAGCGCCTGCCTGATATACAGCCCTGTAGAGGTTTATAATGCCTCGCTATGCTCGGGTCCTCGGGATAATACAACAATGCACCGTTTCCGGATTTCCTGTTCCTTCCTCCCAGGATTTCTCTATCCTTATTAGAACAGCACCCTCCTATATTACCTTGTGGTGGGGCAAAGAATAGCGAATTAATCATCCTACGATGCATTCTCCGTCGTGGATATGTAATCCAATTGTTGACTCCCCGAAGCAAATTTCGAGCACTCAGGCACCGCGAAATGAGGAAAACGATCTGTGATCCTAGGTATAATAGCACATGTAACCACCTCTTAGCTGCAACATTGTTCCAATGAGTATCAATTATGTAATAGGGGGTCACTCAATACACAACGCATGTTACAAGCAGAGCACCCACATAGAAGCCCGGCGAAAAATGGGGGATATCAAGGACTGCCCACACAATATATTAGTAATTGGTTCAATGGTACCTATTCAGCAGTGAGTATTGTTCAAGTGGCCGTCGACCTCGAGAATATCACCGCCCGTTACGGTGCACTGACCCCTCGGAATCAAGGAGCTCGGAACACTGAAATGACACGACACGTGAGCTATAATGGCACGGGCCGACCTTCCAGCCTCCGAGTCGTTCTGCCCGAGTGGGCAGGGGGAAAGTTACTTCGGTCAGTTAGGCAGTGTCAGACAAAAAAGGCTCTCAGCACGTTCTTGACAGTCAATCCAGTGAATCAAATAGTACCAGAATCGCGGCAAATTAGACATCAGTATTAGGAAGCCCTGGGCGTGCCAGAAACAAACACTGAGATAGGTTCGTTGCTGTTTCTTTTTTCAGTTGGGCACATCCAGAATCCTTTAACGAACCCCACGCCGCCTAAAGCACCAACGAAATAAAAGATTATAACCGCGACTGGGAGTGCCTGCTGAAGGTTGAAGGGCCGCCTTTCCAACGAAGTAAGCAACCCACTTGGCCTCCACTCGCATTGCTTTAATTCCCCCTGTGGTTTTCTGTATCCCTGGGGGGCCCAAGGGTTCCACAGACACCACGAAAATAAATCTGCATGGGGTGTGCGGAAGTTGACTAAAGAAGCCCAAGCATGTCTACTTAGTATAGCGGATGTTTTCGCACCGTCCTCGAGATTCTTGCTTCGTTCAACGTTCTGAAATTTTCAATTTGATTTCTTGCATTATAATAATCTCCTCCCAAAATGTAAATTATAATGCCCGTTTGATATCCTTTCTTTCTCCTTCAGGTCGTACACATGCATCTCTCTGGAATTGACGTCTATAGTCGCAGCTGCACACATACATAGTCAACACGACACACATGGACAAGCCAGAAGGATGGCGACCGGTCGTAAGGAAAAGGGATTGTGGCTAGGATCCTGTGACTCGACTTGACCTCCAGCAGCCAGGGCCCACTCGGATACACCCATTAAAAGCTCCGGCATCAATTCTCATCCTAGCATCCATTATACCCCTTACGAAGAAGCGTTATGGTAGGAATCGTAACACGCCATCGACGAATAGGGGAAGCGGAATTTCACAGAGTAATCTGTCCACTTTGAGATGTGGGGTGGGCTCTCCGATGATGATGCATCTTTCCGCGAGAGAGGAAGAAGGACGGGAGTCATCCTCCGAATCTACCAAGACCTCATCAGCTTTTACTTCTGTTAGAGACTAAGGTGTAACACACCGTCGAGGTTCTCGTTATCCATCAATTCCCAGCGATAACGCTGATAAATTGGACTCGGTGGAATGAGGTCGCAAAATCCACCACCATACTCAGTCCACCATCGGCAACCGAGATCAGGTTTGCTTGTTCAATGCCAGGAAGGCATATTAATCGAACACGCCTCCCCTGTAAACCAATAATCTCGGTGCAAAGTCCAACAGAGTACTATCCAGAAAGAGCACGTACGATTCCTTGGTGGATGCCTAAGTTTGTTCGATAGGTACGGTACAGGCAGCGCTGCAAAGTGTCGATAATTAAGTTCAATGGTGGCCGACTCGTTCGGTCGTGATCCCAGCAGCGTTTCAAAATTCGCAAAAGTGAAGGAAACGTAACTTCTTCATTCGATGGTTCAAACGGAGGCTGATGACTAAATATAGCACGCATAAGGTGTGCCTCTTTGGAGATTTCGTGGTAGGGCTGCTTGTCAAACAAGATCTGCAGTGAATGGATGATTACAAATGAGAGATAAAGCATCGCGTACGACAAGAAAGGCTCCCACCTGAATACAAGTGCATGCATATGTATATATGTCTGTCTCCACAGTTTTAATGCTTTCTTCCAGTAGTTCAGGAGCTATAAATCGCAAGGACCCGCCAAAGTTAGATGATGTATGGCCAGTAGGTCCCCCATCAAGAATTATAGACAGCCCAAAATCACAAATGATCGCTCTTCCTTCTCCATCGATCAGTACATTCGGCTGAGCATATCAATTCATCAGCAAGGCACTACCCCTTCGGTGTATTCTAGCATACCCCTTTAAGATCACCGTGTATAATTCGAGGCTTGTGTTCATGCAAGTATTGCAACCCCAGTGCAACATCGGCACACTGTAAAGATTGAGCTCAGTGGGGGATCATAGACCCCATATCCAAGAGAAAGCATATCGATATAAACGCACGATAACTTCTCGATTGACGTTGGGATTCTTCGCGAGAAATCTCAAGACATTCCCGTGAGGGTACGAAATCGAAACGAGACCAGGTCCTTCTGATTCCTCAGTATGACCTAACAATCTCACCACATTTTCGTGATGCAACTGGGCCCATATTCGCATTTCTACATGCAGACGCTATACATCTCGTGAATGAAATATTCAGGGCGCAACTGTCAGGAAAAATTACCTTGTGGAGTTTGCATTTGAGGGTGTCCTCGTCCGTGTACGGAGCGCGAAGCACCTTAATAGCGACCTAGGGTATCGGCAGTCAGCACACGCACCCTCCGGGAGCCATCAATTGAGAAGAGCACCTGAAGAGCTTGGTCAGGATCGTCAGAGGTGGCAGAGAGCAACCTTCCTCTCCAGACTGAGGAATAGCCCCCCGTGGCCATGGGCGATGAGCCTAAACGAACAATGCGGCCAGTCAAGTTGGTAGTTTCAGGGGGACTGGGGATTGGTAAATGGTGGGCTAGCTTGTGGACGTCGTCCGGACCTTCTGCGGAAGGAGCCATAAACACAACACGTTGCAGAATGGACCTGGCTTCCTCTATTCTGGTGGAAGCCTCTTTGGGAGGTGTGGGAGTTGATGATCGACTGGCGGATTGCACGGGTCGCCTCTCATCGGTTTGGCCAGAGAAGGAGTTCCTGGTTTGGGATATTGAACGACGCGGATTGTAGGGTGTCGGGGATTCCATGGACTCTGAGGCAATTACATTGGAGGGGTTAATTTCGCGAGCTCGAGGCTGGTCACCGCCGTTCTTCTCAGTGTCAGTCGCAACAGGAGGTACTGCACCATTCACATTGGGCGGCTGCATTAGGCGAGGTCCTTGGAGATGTTCGTCTGAGGAGGTTAGTGTTGAGCCAATATGTGCTATTTTCTCTTTCGCGCCTGCTAGGGTTGAATCGGCCCCCTCGGGATCATCCTGTTTGGAGCTCGGCGGTTGGGACAGAGAAGCGGGCTCGTTTTTCCACGTCTCTGGGTCGCTGAGTGAGATCCTTTTTATGTTAGGGTGCTGGATAGCAAATTGGCGCTGCACGAATTCCGTAGTGACCGCGTGACTACGGAGGCTCTTGATTGAGTATAGCGAGGGCGGTTTGACCCAAGATCCCCCGAAGCCTCCATGAAGGATTCCGATGACGACGCCAGCACACCATGTAGAACCCCTATCCGTGGAACCTACATGACTGAGAAGGTCTATGACGTAACGAAAATTCAGGGCAGTAAATCTGGTGGCCATGATATCATTGTCCTCGGGGTCCCAGAGCTTGGAGCGGTCGGCAGAGAATTGGATTGTACCTCGGCCACGGGACCGTTTGTCCATGCGCAGCCAGACAATTCCCTCGTTCTGGATGTGGATACACATGAGCACGTAGTAGTACTGGAAGTTTATTCAGCCATCTGGAATGCAAGGGCTGATAGACTATGCCGACCTTGTCTTTATAGCACACGATGTCTCGGACATCCCCTGATATAAATGCACGCAGCCTACCAAAGATCACCATTATTATGCCGCTACCTGTCAACGGGATGACTTACGGAGAGTTAGGAGACATAACCTCTCTATAGAAGGTCGAAAAGGCCCAGGAGACTGGAGCTCTCAGTTCTTCCATGGCAGCAAAAGTGCCAGTGTCAACGGCGGGGGACAAAACCCTCCCTGGAGGCATGGGAGCGGTCGACCTCGCTCTATCTCCATCTGCCATCATGATCAGAAATGTGGAGGATTCGACACAGCAGTCAGAGCATTAGCGCTCATAATGAGTTGATATTCAAGCCGTGCCGAAACCACGAGGCCAGAGAACTTTCATTGCAGCAGTAAGCATATCGATAGGGAAAGTCAACTTTTGTGGCGAGAAGACTCGGCCTCGGCGAGTGTCCCGCCTTACATATGAAATTCAAGATGTTATAACGGAGAATGCCGACTCGTCTGCACTTTATGTAAGAAATGAACACAGCCCTACTCAAATCACCGGGGAGTTTACCTCGAGGGATTGTTCCAAAGATCGAGGTAGTATCACTAAGATTTGGGTTTGGATGTCCAGATGATCCCCCGTTCGATCCCCATCGGTTTCTTTTGGGACTTGAAGAACAGAAATTATCTCTTCTCCGTCAGGCCTTCCACCACGCTTTCCTGAGGATCGCTCATTAACTCAAACCTCCTTGCCTCTTCCATGAATACTTTCAAGGGACCCAAAAGCTAAGGTTACGCCCCTCAAGTTTTCGTGACCGTGCGGTTCACAGAATCCAAGTACATTTGCCCGCACTGGTCCTGAACGTGATCTACACAGATACTTTGTGTTAGGTGCCGTATCGGTGTAAGTTTGGGCCCATCTTCACGGCCTGGGCGTCGAAGTGGTCTTGCCGCCATCACCTCAAGTCTTCCGATCTGATTCTCACCGACCACAATGAGGGTGAATGCGGTTGCTTTTTGCATTCACCTTGAGTAGGGAGGCGAATCATCCCTCCACTCAGAAGACGACCAAGGAAAGAATGAATTACGCAGCCCTCACCGCTCCAAGTTCTGATGTTGGCCGCAGGGATCTTTGCCACCTATTTACTAGCCACGAGCAAATGAAGCCAGAGTGGATGTAAGATATGTAGCGCGTGAGATTGAAAGCCGAAATGCCCTTCTAGGCTGAATTATAGTGAAGTACAGGGAAAACTCAAGGCGCGTGAAAGGCAACAGGTATGGGATTCCATTATTCTTCAGTTTCCCTGACTTCCACAACAACAAGGCGGATATGGAGCATGGAAGTGTCACAAGTGCTAAAACACACATATATCATCTATGTTTGCCTGCATTACTGCATCGACAGAGTAAATGAGAGGCCCATAGGTACTAAGCCTTCACCGGCTCGCCTCCATAAATTTATCTCAACATCTTGACATGGTCCACACAACCTGTGTATTGAGGAAAATAACTGCGTATGGGGACGCAAGGGGACGACTCTTGGAAGACCTGTTTCCGGTTTCAGAACGGGATTAGCTTCGTGCTAAAGGACAGTTACGAATGGACGACGCCATCAAATAAGAGTCAAGGCTGAGAAGCGTCCCTCCGTACATCAGCATATATCGTAACTGCCCCTGGACATTTTTCCTCGGCCACAATGAGGTTTCGTTGAAAACTATGTTGTCTTCAGGGCCATCACTGGGCCATGTTGCGATTGAACAACTCTGA
Source organism: Hydnum rufescens UP504 (assembly GCA_014904985.1). Classification (NCBI taxonomy): domain Eukaryota; kingdom Fungi; phylum Basidiomycota; class Agaricomycetes; order Cantharellales; family Hydnaceae; genus Hydnum; species Hydnum rufescens. The sequence continues at coordinate 104,541 of MU128996.1, read as the reverse complement.
AGATCACTGGGGAAGAAGCGTGATGAAGGAAAGCGGTCGCAGATCAAGGTGCACCCATCAGTGCGAAGATCACATCTGGCGACCTCGTTTTCTCAACACTTTCGATCACCCAAAAGAACAATGAGTCGTATTCACCGGAAACTCCAGTACAAGTGGTGTATCGAGGCTGCCCATGTCCTTCGTCTCGTCAGAGAACGATACGAGGGCATGGAAGAACCATGGCACAATATTGCGAAGGAGACGTGGGATATGGAGCTCACCGAGGCCTTCAAAGCCTTTGCCACAACCCTCCGAACCAGAATGCCTGTGCGCACATTACATATTTCTGGCCTTGGCTGCCCCCATTAAAGAAAATTGCGGGCCACGAACTGGAACGCATTCCCGACACGTCCTGAATCGCTTCGGTCTTCTTAAAATAAATCCGCGGTCGATGGCGCCTCATGCGTCTCGCGGGAATTCGCCAGGTGCCGTCAATCCCTAAGTGCAACCACGGGTGCCATATGTTTACGTGAACGCGCCCATCCTCCGTGCAGAATGAGCAAATTTGGAGAGTTCCAGAGTTGCTGACGATTGGGGCCGAGGTGTGGATGAGAACAAACTGGGAGAATAGCTAGATCCAGTGCATAAAGTTCTCAAGAGCGCGAAACAGCGTCAAGTGTAGATTGGTTCTACTAGTCCTTCCAGGGGTAGGGCAGAATTCATAGCTGTTCAGGCGGTATTTGAGAGGGAGGCAGTAAGGGACAATTCCCGATTCATTTAAAACACCCGTGGCAATTCTAATCGTAGAAATATTGGGATGATTTGGTATACCTGGCCACACTGCGACAAATCTTTGTGAAATGCAGTAGGTGCGGCTCAGGAATACACACACAAATCCCCCTGGAAATCAGGAAGGCCCACAGCCCTCAAGGATGGCATCAGTGAACGCCTGTACGGTCAGAAACCAGTGTACGGTTGCAAATCAAAGAAGTGAAACCAGTCCAAGGCAGGAGTCTCATTTATACCACCATAGGGAGACCCGCGACTGACCTGTGGATCTGGGTACGAACCCATCGAACTCAGGTTGTCCTACACGAGTGCTGGCGGTATAGAGCATACGACACCGTCGAGGAGTTGATTTGGTTTGGAATGTGGATCGACGAACAATGGGGCATAGATGACGACAGGCCATGGAGAACTCAAGTCTTAGATCTCGAAGCTCCAATAAAATCCTGCGGTGCGCGGGAGAAGGGCTCTCCGAGGGTAGTATGAAGAGCCTCCAGGGTCAATTTTCGCTGTAACTATGAGGGATACTCTTCAGTCAACCTGCCAATCAGGCTGAGTGACGCTGGATCGTACCTTTCACGGATTTTGAATTGCTATGGGAAAGTCCAACTGACAGAAGAAGGGTTGGAAGGAAACACGGGGGGAAAGCGGGGGTGATTACATAGGTGTTCCCTAGGACGAGCGAGATGTTGAGGACGGAATTTAGGGAGTGAAGAGAAAAAAACCTAAAGCCTCTCCAGATTTCGCCCAGGTCTGACGGCACGAGCGTCGTTGAATTAGAAGGCATCAAGACGTCCCTTGGTAATTGTGCATGCGGCCTCCCACGAGCCTCACGGTAGGTAAGATGCGCCTTTGGGCCATTCGCATATGTAATAGCAGGGCCACATTGGCTCAATAAGGAGTTGGAATCCAGCCGGGGCATGCTGAAGGGGTGCCACAACGCCGTCGCAGCCGCGCAATTTCCAATGTCGCGTTCGAACGCGCAGGACAGAGCAGAGATAAATGATTCAATCGCACACAGACCGATGGAGGCTGGCAGCCGGACTGGACGTCGTCAGAACAAAATACGAGAAAGGGGCGACCGAGATCGGGTACTAGTTATTGCTTACCGGCATCAGCCATCACTTGATCTACAAATGAGGTAGAAGCTCGGGGCCTTTAGGGTTGGAAAACGATGGTGGAGTTCTGGCAGGAGACCGTTTTAGAAGCAAAGTGCACGTTCGGAACACAAGTTTGGATCACAAGTGGTGGCCTCAACGAGGCGCAGCCCTGTCAAGTGATCTGGAGACAAAGCGAATTGTTCACGCATACCTGGGATACAAAGTCCGCCTTGGACTTGTTCGGGACTGTGAGCTACTGAGAGCCATGCTCGATCATGAGATTCCGACAGGATGAGTGTCACACGTCACGCGTCACAGGTCGCTCTGTGACTACGTTCAGTATGAACTAGTAGTCAAAGCTCACTGGGGCTGGAAAAGGGGCGAACCACCCCTTCTGAAGCCCCACAAGAGTCTCGCGCGAGGATTCTCTAAAGGCGCCTGCAACCTAGGTGAGATGATTATATGCGATATGTTCATATCTTCTTTCCCCGCGAGCTCCCCAGCTACTTCTTTAGATGAACTATGCGTCGTCGGTTGTATCTGGATGACGTGACTCTAAAACATCTTTTCTTTTCTCCCAACTCAGGATGAATCTGTGGAATGGGCCAGAGATTATCTTGACTTCTATTTCTCGGCACTCGGTCTTAAATAATTACTGAAACTGTCTGCGGGCACGTACTGGTACACCAAGCCTCACAGCGTCGAGCAGGCTCATTCAGACTCATTCCGACTCTAGTGTCCAGTATCTCGAACAACTGGGCGAATCGCCTATGTGGAATAGGGAAATAGTCCCGTGGGGATTTTCGGTGTGTCTGGACCATCGAGAGGTGTTTTGCCAGTGTGAGTGCTGTCCCCTTAGCTAATTAGGCTCTTATTGACGGATTGGGGATATATTAGGGGATGACCATCAAGTATGATCAGGTACAAAGCAATCATTGATCGATCCCACACACCACACATGGGGGAGAAAAGTCGTGCGTCTCATTCACGTTCCTTTAATGCACCCTGTGTTTTTCTATATCCCTGGGGAGGGGCCAAGGGTTCCACAGACATCGCGTAAATCAATCTGCATGGAGTGTGCGCACAGTCGACGAAAGAAGCCACCAAGCGCGTCTACTTAGTATGGCTAATTTTTCGCACCGTCCTCGAGATTCTTGCTTCGTTCAACGTTCCGAAATCTCCGATTCCGCGTGGTGGATTTCTCGCATTATTATAATCACCCCGCAGGAATGTAAATGATTCAAGTATAATGTCCGTCTGATATCCATTCTTCTTCCTTCAAGTCGTACACATACATCTGTCTTGAATTGACATCTCGTAGCCGCATACATACATACACAACGTGATGCACATGAATAAGCTAGAAGATGACGGCCGGTCGTAAGGAGATTGTGGCTAGAATCTCTGTGACTCGATTCGACCTCCAGGAGTCGCGGCCCACTCGGATACGCCCATTAAAAGCTCCGGTATCAATTCTCATCCTAGCATCCATTATACCGCTTACGAAGAAGCGTTATGGTAGGAATCGTACGACACCATCGACGAGTAGGGGAAACGAAATTTCACAGAGTAATCCGTCCATTTCGAGACGTGGGGTGAGCTCTCTGATGATGATGCATCCTTCCCTGACAGAGAGGAAACATCGGAAGCATCCTCCGAGTCTACTAATACCCTATCAGCTGTTACTTCTGTTAGAGAGTAAGGTGCAACACACCGTCAAGGTTCTCGTTATCCATCAATTCCCAGCGATAACGCTGATAAATTGGGACTCGGTGGAATGAGGTCCCAGAATCCACTACCATACCCAGTCCACCATCGGCAACCGAGATCAGGTTTGCGTGTTCAATGCCAGGAAGGCACATTAATCGAACACGCCTCCCCTGTAAACCAATAATCTCGGTGCGAAATCCAGCAGAGTACTATCCAGAAGAGCACGTACTATTCCTTGGTGGATGCCTACATGTTTGCTTGATAGGTACGGTACAGGCACCGCTGCAAAGTGTCGATGATTAACTTCAATGGTGGCCGACTCGTTCGGTCGTGATCCCAGCAGCCCTTCAAAATTCGCAAAAGTGAAGGAAACGTAACTTCTTCATTCGATGGTTCAAACGGAGGCTGATGACTGAATATAGCACGCATGAGGTGTGCCTCTTTGGAGATTTCGTCGTAGGGCTCTTTGTCAAACAAGATCTACAGTGAATGGATGATTACAAATTAGAGACAAGGCACAGCGTACGGCAAGAATGGCTCCCACCTGAATGCAAGTGCAGGCATACGTATATATGTCTGTCTCCACAGTTCTAGTGCTTTCTTCCAGTAGTTCAGGAGCCAGAAATCGCAGGGACCCGCCAAAATTTGATGATGTATGGCCAGTAGGTCCCCCATCAAGAATTATAGACAGCCCAAAATCACAAATACTTGCTCTTCCTTCTCCATCGATCAGCACATTCGGCTGAGCATATGAATTCATCAGCAAGGCACTACCCCTTCGGTGTATTCTAGCATACCCCTTTAAGATCACCGTGTATAATTGAAGGTTTGTGTTCATGCAAGTATTGTAATCCCAGTGGCAACATCGGCACACTGTAAAGATTGGGCTCAGTGGGGGATGATAGATCCCATATTGAAACGAAAGGATATCGATATAAACGTACAATAACCTCTCGATTGACGTTGGGATTCTTCGCAAGAAATCCCAAGACATTCCCGTGAGGGTACAAAACTGAAACGAGACCAGGCCCTTCTGATTCCTCAGTATGACCTAACAATCTCACCACGTTCTCGTGATGCAATTGGGCCCATATTCGCATTTCTACATGCAGACGCTATACATCTCGTGAATGAAAGATTCATGGTGCAACTGTCGGGCAAAATTACCTTGTGGAGTTTCCGTTTGAGGGTGTCCTCGTCCGTGTACGGAGCGCGAAGCACCTTGATAGCGACCTAGGATATCGGCAGTCAGCACATGCACCCTCCGGGAACCACAAATTGAAGAAGAGCACCTGAAGAGCTTGGTCAGGACCGTCAGAGGAGGCAGAGAGCAACCTTCCTCTCCAGACTGAGGAGTAGCCGCCTGTGGCCATGGGCGATGAGCCTAAACGAACAATGCGGCTACTCAAGTTGGTAGTTTCAGGGGGGCTGGGGATTCGTAAATGGTGGGCTAGCTTGTGGGCGTCGTCCGGACCTTCCGCGGAAGGAGCCATAAACACGACACGTTGCAGAATGGACCCGGCTTCATCTATTCGGGTGGAGCCTCTTTGGGAGGTGTGGGAGTTGAGGATTGACTGGCGGGTTGCACGGGTCGCCTCTCATCGGTTTGGCCGGACAAGGGGTTCCTGATCTGGGATATTGAATGATGTGGATCGTAGGGTATCGGGGATTCGATGGGCTCTGAGGCGATTACATTGGAGGGGTTAATTTCGCGAGCTCGAGGCTGGTCACCACCATTCTTCTCGGCGTCAGTCGCAGGAAGAGACACTGCAGCATTCGCATTGGGCGGCTGCATTGAGTGACGTCCTTGGAGATGTTCGTGTGATAACGTTAGTGTTGAGCCAATATGCGCTATTGTCTCTGTCGTGCCTACTATAGTTGAATTGGTTCCCTCAGGACCATCCTGTTTTGAGCTCGGGGGTCGGGACAGAGAATCGGGCTCGTTTTTCCACGTCTGTAGGTCCCTGAGTGAGATCCTTTTTATGCTAGGGTGCCGGATAGCAAATTGGCGTTCCACGGATTCCGTAGTGGCCGCGTGCCTTACGAAATAATCAAACATCCCCTTGAGCAACTTGGGTCCGGGTGGTGTGACCCAAGATCCTCCAAAGCCTCCATGAAGGATTCCGATGACGTGCTGGATGTTCCAGGACGGGCGCAAGTCAGGTATGGCCTCTAGATCATTGAGAAAGTCTATGACGTGGTAGGAATTCAGGGTAGCGAATGTGGTGGTCGCAGAGTGATAGTCGTGTGGTTTCCAGAGGTTGGAGCGGTCCAGTGGAGAATTGTATTGTACCCAGCAGCAAGACCAGCTTGTCCAGCCGCAACCAGACGATTGGCACTGCCTCATTCTGGATGTGGACACGCATGAGCAGATAGTAGTACTGGAAGTTCATTCAGCCACCTGGAATGTAAGGACATGAAAACTATGCCAACCGTATCTATGTAGCATGCGATGTCTTGGACATCCCCTGACATAAATGCATGCAGCCTACCAAAATTGTCTCCATTATTATGCTGCTGCACGTATTTAACAGGATGACTTACGCAGACTGAGGAGAGGTAATCTCCTCATGGAACCTCGGAACCGTCCAGGAGACTGAAGGGCTCATTTCTGCCATAGTAGCAAACGTGCCAGCGTCAACGGGGGGGGACGAAGCCCTTCCCCTTGACTGCGCTTTGCGTATCATGATCAGAAAAGCAGGGGATTCGACACAAGAGTCATAATTGATATTTATTAGTAAGGCGAAATCCGAACCGCGAGCATCCCCGTCGATCCCGTTCGGTTTCTTCTGGCGTTTGAAGACCAGAAATTATTTCTTCTCCGTCGGCTCTCGCACCATGGTTTCCCGAGGATCGCTGATCAACTCAACCCCCCTCACCCCTTCGATGCAGATGGATGAATACTTTCATGGGACCCAAAAGCCAAGCCTACGCCCTCAAGTTTTCGTCACCGTCATCCTCAACGGTCCACAGAATCCAAGTACATATACCCGCACTGATCCTGAACGTGATCTACGTGGACACTTCGTGTTGGGTGCCGTATCGTTATAAGTTTGGATGCATCTTCATGGCCTGGGCGTCGAGGTGATCTCGCAGCCATCACCTCAAGTCTTCCAATCCCATTCTCACCGACGACAACGACGGTAAATGCGGTTGCTTTTTGCATTCTCCCTGAGTAGGGAAGCAAATCATCCCTTCACTCAGAAGACGACCAAGGAAAGAATGACTCACGCAGCCCCTTACCGCTCCAAGTTCTGATGTTGGCCATGCCGCAGGGATCTTCGCCACCTATTTAGCCACGAGCAAATGAAGGGAGAGTGGGTGTAGGAAATGTATGTACCGCGTGAGATTCGAGAGCCGAAACGTCATTCTAGGCTGAATGATAATGAAGTACAGAAAACACTCGAGGCGCGAGAAAGGAAACAGTTATGGGATCCCATCATCCTTCAGTTTTCTTGACTCCCGCAACGACGAGGCAAATATGGAGTATGGAAGTGTCACAACTGCCAAAACACGCATATATCATGTACGATTGCCTACATTACTGCACCGACAGAGTAAATGAGAGGCTCACAGATACTAAGCCTCCCCCGGCTCGCTTCCGTGAATTTATTTCAATGTCTTGACATGGACCGTACAACCTGTGTATTGAGGGAAATAACGGCCCACGGGGATGCAAAGGCGCCTTGGCTTGGATAATCAATCTAATTAATCTCCAAAGAAGGCACCAAGTGCGTCTACTTATAATTAGTATGGCTAGTTTTTTCGCACCGTGCTTGAGACGTTCTTGCTTCGTTCAACGTTCCGAAATTTTGAATTCCGCATAGGTTGATTTCTCGTAATTCCCCCCAGGAATGTAAATTATCCAAATATAATGCCCGTTTGATATCCTTTCTTCGTCCTTCAAGTCATACACATACTATCTGTCTGGAATTGACATCTACAATCGTCAGCCGCATGCGTATGCAACATGACGCACATGAACAAGCCAGAAGATGACTGCCGGTCGTATTGTGGCTAGGATCCCCGTGACCCGACCCGACCTCCAGCGGTCAGGACCCACTCCGGTATGCCCATTAAAAGCCCCAGTATCAATTCTCACCATCCATTATACCACCTAGGAAGAAGCTTTGTGGTAGGACTTGTACGACACCATCGACGAGTAGGGAAGACGAAATTTCACAGAGTAATTCGCCCATGTTGAGATGTAGGGAAGGGCTCTCCGATGATGATGCATCCTTCCCCGAGAGGGAGGATGCATCGGAGCCCCCGGAGTCTACTAATACCCCATCAGCTTTTACTTGTGTTAGAGAATAGGGTGCAACGCACTGTCGAGGCTTTCGTTATCCATCAATTCCCAGCGATAACGCTGATAAATCGGGACTCGGTGGAATGAGGTCGAAGAATTCACCACGATGCTCAGTCCACCGTCGTCAATTGAGATCAGGTTTGCTTGTTCAATGCCAGGAAGGCACATTAATCGAACACGCCTCCCCTGTAAACCAATAGTCTCGGTGCGTAATCCAGCAGAATACTATCCAGAAAGAGCACGTACGATTCCTTGGTGGATGCCTAAGTTTGTTCGATAGGTACGGAAGAGGCAGCGCTGCATAGTGTCGATGATTAAGTTCAATGGTGGCCGGCTCGTTCGGTCGTGATCCCAGCAGCGTTTCAAAATTCGCAAAAGTGAAGGAAACGTAACTTCTCCGTTCCATGGTTCAAAGGGAGGCTGATGACTAAATATAGCACGCATGAGGTGTGCCTCTCTGGAAATTTCGTGGTAGGGCTCCTGGTCGAACAAGATCTACAGTGAATGGATGATTACAAGTTAGACGGAAACGCAGTGTATGATGAGAATCCCTCTCACCTGAATACAAGTGCATGCGTAAGCATATATATCCGTCTGCACTGTTCTAGTGGTTTCCTCAAGAAGTTCGGGAGCGAGAAATCGGAGTGACCCGCCGAAGTTTGATGACGTATAGCCAGTAAGCTCCCCATCGAGAATTATAGACAGTCCAAAATCACAAATGCTCGCTCTTCCTTCTCCATCGATCAACACATTCGACTGAGCATATCAATTCATCAGCAAGGCACCACCCCTTCGGCGTATTCTAGCATACCCCTTTAAGATCACCGTGTATAATTCGAGGCTTGTGTTCATGCAAGTATTGTAATCCCAGTGCAACATCAGCACACTGTAAAGATTGGGCTCAGTGGGGGATGATAGATCCCATATTCAAGAGAAAGCATAGTGATATAAACGCACGATAACCTCTCGATTGACGTTGGGATTCTTTGCAAGAAATCTCAAGACATTCCCGTGAGGGTACAAAATTGAAACGAGACCAGGCCCTTCTGGTTCCTCAGTATGACCTAGCAATCTCACCACATTCTCGTGATGCAATTGGGCCCATATTCGCATTTCTACATGCAGATGCTATGGATGTCGTGAATGAAAGATTCATGGTGCAACTGTCAGGAAAATTTACCTTGTGGAGTTTCCGTTTGAGGGTGTCCTCATCCGTGTACGAAGCGCGAAGCACCTTAACAGCGGCCTAGGGTATCGGCAGTCAGCCCATGCACCCTCCGGGAGGCATCAATTGAGAAGAGCACCTGAAGAGCTTGGTCAGGATCATCAGAGGTGGCAGAGAGCAACCTGCCTCTCCAGACCGAGGAGTAGCCCCCTGTGGCCATGGGCGATGAGCCTAAACGAACAATGCGGCTAGTCAAGTTGGGAGTTTCAGGGGGACTGGGTTGGGGATTCGTAAATGGTGGGCTAGCGTGTGACCCTTGTCCCGAGCCCTCTGCCGAAGGAGCCGTAATCACGATACCTTGCAGAATGGCTTCGTCTATTCCGGTGGAAGCCGCTGTAGGACGAGTGGGAGTTGAGGATGGATCCGCGGGTTGCACGAGTCGCCTCTCAGTTTGGCCAGATAAGGGGTTCCTGGTTCGGGATGCTGAGCGACGATATGGATCGTACGGTGTCGGGGATTCGACGGGCTTGGAGGCGAGTACATTGGAGTGTTTAATTTCGCGACGTCGAGGCTGGTCACCAACATTCTTCTCAGCATCGGTCGCAAGTGCAGGTACTGCACCATTCGCATTGGGCGGCTGCATTGGGCGAGGTCCTTGGAGATGTTCGTCTGATAAGGTTAGTGTTGAGTCAATATGCGCTATTTTCTCTTTCGTGCCTACTAGGGTTGCATCGGCACCCTCGGGACCATCCTCTTTTGAGCTCGGTGGTTGGGACAGAGAAGCGGGCTCATTTTTCCATGTCGCTGGGTCCCTAAGTGAGATCCTTTTTATGTTACGGTGCCGGATAGCAAATTGGCGCTCCACGGATTCTGTAGTGGCCCCGTCCCATACAAAATTATTAAGGGTACTCTTGAGAGATTTTGGCGAGGGCGGTTTGACCCAAAATCCCCCAAAGCCTCCATGAAGGATTCCGATGACGTGGTTAACGGTCCAGCTATGACGCAACCCAGGCATGGTGCCTAGATCATTGATAAAGTCTATGATGTGACGGAAATTCAGGGTAGCAAACGTGGTGGTCGCGTCGTGATAGTCACGTGGTTTCCAGAGCTTGGAGCGGTCGGAGGAGAATTTGATTGTACCCCACATGTCCAACCGCAACCAGACAATCGGCACCCCCTCGTTCTGGATGTGGACACGCATGAGCAGATAGTGGAACTGGAAGTCCATTCAGCCGCCTGGAATGCAAGGACATGAGGACTATGCCAACCGGGCCTGAGTAACACGCGATGTCTTGGACATCCCCTGATATAAATGCATGTAGCCTACCAAAAGTCTGCGTCATTATGCTGCTGCACATATTCAAAAGGATAACTCACCCAGAGTCAGGTGAAGTAACTTCCTTATAGAACTGAGTAATGGGACGGGTGAATGGAGTTTCCGCTTTTGCCAAAGCAGCAAAATCCGCACGGTCAACGGCAGGAGACAAAGCCCTCCCCCTTGGAGGCATGACAGCGGGCCACCTCGCTCTGTCTCCGTCTGCCGTCATGATCAGATATACAGGGGTTTTGACACGAGAGTCATAACAGAACACATGTTTGCAATTCGGAACGCGCCGAGCAAAAAAACACATAAATTTCGCAGCGATAGTATTTTGGGGATAACTCTGGCAAATATCAAATATTTCATCCTGGTGTAATATGCACCTTCAGATTAGTCATGGGTTCCAGACTCGCTTGCTGCGCAAGCGAGTCTGGGAGTTACCTAATAGTAAACCTCTACTCTTTCCCGTGGGAAATTGATGGGAAATTAAAACCATGCGAGGGTCGCCCAAAGCAGTCTCACAACGTGATCTAAACCTTACATAATTGAGTGACCTGAGCAACCCCGCCTGCCAAAAGGCGAAACTATTGCTTGGATGGGCACACAGGGCATTCCATAGGATGTCTTTATTGGCTCGAGCCCTCTACTATCTATATTTGGGCCTCAAGGCCAAAGCATCGGTAAACTCCGCAGATGTTACGCATCGCAGAGAATGGGACCCGCAGTCATTGCAGATTTGAGAGGGAATATCAGGTATAGTCTTCTGAGTAAACAAGGGAGATGCGGGGCGAGAATAAGGCGGGGAGGATGAATCAATCACGGTGGAACCGACGGTGTTCACTCTGTCCGATGGTGGGAAGAAGACAGGACCTGGAAGCAGTTCAATGCTGAGATAACGATGAGATATTGTCAAGTCCTCACCACCATGAGTACTGTATGAGCTTGGAAGAGACCTGATTGTAGGTGATTGTGATTGTGCCATGGGAATGTAGATAGTGAGAGACTCCATGGAATACAACACAGAGGATTATGAATGGCTGGGGGGTCAATGGAACGGAAAACGTTAATTTGGTCATCATATGAAGTGACCTTAGGCTCACGGGGCCGGCGGTGAGAGGATGCACTGTCTACGGTAGACGAGAAGGGCCAGGTCAAGCCGCGAGATAATTTTGAATCCGCATTGTCACTGCCACTCATGCCCGCAAAGGAGCCATTACTGCAGTTATGCCAGAAATGCAGAGTCGGGTGTCCCAGTGAGTAGAACACAATGTTATATAAATGAGGGATGAACGAATGAATGAGGAATGGGGATGCTCTTATATTTACGTAATCAGCAATGACCGAATCGATTGAGAACAACTAACTCCTCTTCATTATGCCAAAAATGGAGAGTTGGGGGTCACCCCAGTGAGTAGAACACAATAGGAAATGTTTTATGAATGGGTGATGAACGAATGAACAAGCAAGGGAGCGCACTCATATTTACGTAATCAGTAACGAGCAAATTGATCAAGAACACCTAACACCTCCCTGTTCTTAAAATTCTCCAATGTATAATTGCCCCCCCCCCTCTGGTCTCATTCCCTTTGCAAGAGTGATTCTTGAAAGACAGGCTTGAACACCATTGTTTGTTGGCTCGGACTTTTCCACGGCAATCTCCTTGTCTTTTCATAACTCCACCTTCGCGACAACCCTAATGAATGCTCAAAACCACAATCCGAGTGGTAAAAATCAACATGGCATTGTTGGTGTGTATAGTTCTCACTCTCCTGTTCTACTTGTGCCTACCTGGGACCTGTGGCAGCCAAAGCATGTGATCCAACTCTAGCTGCAGCGCTCTGGGAGTATAATCGTAAATTAATTACGGATCCTGCTGTGATCAGGGAGCTCCTAAAGAAGGAGCATGGAATAACAATGAGGTGTGTGAAGTATGAGGTTTAATGTGCATTCCCTGTTATCAATTTCTCTCAAAGTGCACGCACTGTTAAGCGTCGCCGTCAAGAACTCGGGATTTATGGGTCCGGACATACAACAAAGACCATGTCACATGAGCAGAAAACACAGCTGGTTCTTGATGCGATTCAAAAGGACCCAAACCAGAGGTGAGGCTACCGTTCTACTCAGGCAACTATCGCATTCCAGATGGGAGTTCCGCTGACAAGGTAATGTATATAGCTTTTATGTCGCCTACCCATTTCTCATTAGAAATGGTACCAGGGATTTTGTCGCCAACACCATGCGTATGTACGACCCTTCTGGTTTTGAGAATAGGGAGCCTACAGCAAAGAAGATAAAACGATTCCCTATTGTCTCTCTTGGTCCCAATGCCGAATGGAGTGGTGATGGGCACGACAAACTTAAGAAGATAGGCTTTCCTGTTTATGGAATCCGCAGACGTCGCCTCTGGGAAATACCTCGGACTTTGGGTACTCCCTGATAATCGTCTTGGTGAAGCAGTGGGATATCTTTATCTCAGCCTTGTGGAAGAACTAGGTGGTCAGTGGATTCTAAATTACAGAGCCCTGCATTCACCCTCGCCATAGGGGTCCCTCTTCAGTCAACAACAGACTGTGGATCCGAGACTACAGTTCAGTATGGATATGCGCAAGCCATCAGGTCAGAAGCCACAACTGAGGTTCTTGAAGCCTATTTCTAACGGTGATTGGATATTCACAGGGCGATTTACTTCCGGAATTGGGTACCGATGAGCTTCCTGCTCATCGGTATGTCCAAAGCATCCGTAATATCACTGTGGAGCGTGGGTGGCTTTGATTAAGGCTCGATTCTGGTGACAATTGGGTCCTGGTTTTCAAGCAAGGTGCCGACACAGGCATCTATGATGAGAGTAACCCAAAACATTAGTGAGTATGAATGAGATCTTGGTTTATATTTATTATTCATGTGATTTCAGCACATTATGTCGTTGGCTGTGGTCCACATTCCTCCAGCAGGAACTGGATGAGTATCGGCATAGGGTCAATGCAGCAAAGACGCACAAAGTCAAAGGGAAGTTGCTCCCATCAGGAGTCGCCCCTGATATTGTGTATTCCATTCCAGAGAGGTACGGTATGAAGGATCGCCTCCTTCCCATTGATGTGGATGTCATTCGTGAGATCAAGGCATACATGGGAGGTGATTCTATTATTGGGTTTGTTCCCCCTGAGTATGCACAGCAGGCGCGTGCGGCATTTGACTCTCTGGGTGTAATAAAACTCTCTGTGGGAAATGTATGGTCTGTTTTTGTCGCAATGCTCCCCATCATGTATCAACCTTGACAAAGAAATAGCATATGCCACTGAATCCTAATGAACATGGGGTGGAATTGTACTATCTGACCACCAGTAAGGTACATGTCAAAATCTCTTCAAGGCCTTGATAACTATGACAGTAAAGAGTTGAATCATGCCAAGAATATCACCTCCCTCAGTGATGTCAGTTAATCCCAATTGCCCTGCACAAGCTGTTGCATTTGTGCTGATTGAGGTATGCTTTGATCGCATTAGGTCCAAGGTCCCAATAACCAAACTTCTTTGAAGTATTCCTATACAGGGTTCATGTTTGATTATTATTTTGACCTAGAGTAAAAGAACTTACGAGTTTGCTTGAGGATCAAATAAATAAAACACTTCCTTGTCCAGGCGGTGACCTTGTATACCTGATGGATATGAGGACTGAGATATCTATGGAAGTGGAGATGGGGACTTCATACCCACCTTGTAGATCACAGACCATGAAGGATTCCTTTGATACAGCAATACAGTAATGCTGAAAGGCATCAAGAGTTCTTCCCAAGGCCGTGAACTTGAGATCAGGGTCCACTGATCCATCATTTCCTGTATACTTCACAAATCCCTTTTCAAGTCGATTGTGTGGAAGGAACTGTGTTGCAATGAAGTTGCGATAGAGAAGGATAGGGGCATCATCAAGACCACTTCCAACATATGGAATTGTGTCATTGACAATCTCCCCAAGGAACATTCCTTCTGTGTTGAAGCGGAAACCTGGATATCCTATCATCAGCATAAATAATCATGTTGAGAGATGAAATTTTACATTTATATTCTTTGGGTTTTATCAAGCCATCTTTGATTGCCAGCATCACAAGCCGGTCAAAATCCTCACCATATATGGTCCCTAGTGCCATGATCTTTGCCTCATTCAGAAGGTCAGATCTGACATCACCCTCGGAATGGCCAGGATACTTGTGTTGGCAAATGGCAAGATCTATACCTCCAAGCCTTCCCTGAGAAGAAGAATAAGATATACTTAATTAGTGGTATCTCTGCATGAAAAGAAGCTCTTGATCCTACAAAAATTGAGTGCTTGGAGCTGCCATCAGCAATATAGCCACTCCCATAGTGGTCCTTGCCCTCCAAGACCAGTTGGAGGCCAGCTTTCCAGTTTTGAGCAATGCTGAGAAGATCTTCATCCCCTTCGACAATATCAACTGTTGAATTACTGTTTCCAGTGACTGTGGTTTTCTTGATGCATAAAGTTGTCCAAGGCCCATCAAATTCACCATACGATTTGACACCTGTGATGTCATAGAGTGGTCGCACACAACTCTCAAGAAACAGAGGGCGGCCACGCTTGGGTCTACTGGCCTCATCCTCAGATGAATCTGATTAATCAATTAATTTTCCATTAGAGAATATTGAGCATAGGGGAAAGGCAATGATTTATACCATTGTGCTGTCGTTTGTGAACATTTTCCTTCAGTGAGATAGGGTGATAATCACTGTTATCATCACCACCAGGGAACTATAGTGAAGGCCAGTAAAGGTGGCCTTAGAATCAGAAAAAACTCTGATTAAGGATGAACGCACCACTTTGGAATCCTCATAGACAAAACGGAGTGATATCTCATTGTGGTCTTCATCCCATTGGCTAAGACGGCGCTGATTCTGAAGCCAATGGAAGAACTCTGAGGCAGTGCAGTCCTTCCAGTCCTCCTTGGCTAGGAGAGCATAGGACTTAGCTTTGATGTGGGTGTAATGGGTTACCAGGTCACTGTAATATTGCCTTGGATTAAATATAATGAAAAATCCCCACAAAGAGAATCTTACATACACTGTCAACCTAACTGGATCCCTCTCCTTAAAGAATTCTTCATGGGCTCTCTGGAGCATAGCAAGAAGGCCATCCATGGTGGTCTGCATCTGGGTGTCAAGTGGAACAGACTTTGTGATCTTAAGAATGTCATGCTATGAAAACATTAGTCAAGATGAAAGAGCAGGCCCATGGGGGGCAGGTTTGGATACACACCGCAACCATTTGATGTTTGTAGTTGAGTGAATATCCTTGCACATTGAAGGTAATGCATTTGCCTTCCAAGAAGATCTTCTGGGCCAGCTTCTCAGCCTTAATGGATGCAGCAGTGGGTTTCGCGGCCTCTGCTTTTTGAAGGTTGGCATTCTGAGGGCGGCTGTGGACTCTGTGGTGCTGAGAGTTCTCCTTGAAACCATGCATGAGATTTGTAACTCCAGTAGCTTGGGCTTGAGCATCAGTTGTAGTGGTCAGGGATGCCCCATTAGGATTAGACGAGTGGACAGCATTTGTCGGCAGGGCATTTCCCTCATCTATGGGCTTGACTAGGTTCCAGACCTCAGGGTCACGACGTAGGAGAGTGGGAAGGCGATCAAGATGATCCACTACATAAGGATTGAATAGGGAATTTTGGCATCAATACATATCCGGGTAGTCGTACCGTAATATTCATGGCAGGGAGAACAGAGGACTTTTTCGGCATGGGGGAACAGAACCCCACAGCCTTTGCATTGGAACTTCTTCTGAGACTTCAGAAAGTGTCATCAAATAGGTACAAGGGAATAAATAGTGCCCATACGTTAACGAGATCAATTTCAACTTGACTCGTAAGTTCAGATAGCTTGTGGCATACTGCACAGGGGGTAACAGAATCACTCTTGTGGGGGAATGAGACCCCACAGGTAGGGCAGTAATTAGACATGGGAAATTTTTAAGGCAGACTTTTGAACAGGGAGGTGTTAGGTGTTCTCGATCAATTTGCTCGTTACCGATTACGTAAATATGAGTGCGCTCCCTTGCTTGTTCATTCGTTCATCACCCATTCATAAAACATTTCCTATTGTGTTCTACTCACCAGGGTGACCCCCGACTCTCCATTTTTGGCATAATGAAGAGGAGTTAGTTGTTCTCAATCGATTCGGTCATTGCTGATTACGTAAATATAAGAGCATCCCCATTCCTCATTCATTCATTCATCCCTCATTTATATAACATCATGTTCTACTCACTGGGACACCCGACTCTGCATTTCTGGCATAACTGCAGTAATGGCTCCTTTGCGGGCACGAGTGGCAGTGACAATGCGGATTCAAAATTATCTCGCGGCTTGACCTGGCCCTTCTCGTCTACCGTAACTGTCGTTCATGCAGTGGGTTCCCAAGGCCGACGGCATTATCCGGAATTCCCTTTCTGGGAGTCAGTCGCGTGGCAAATTGATTCCGTTCATTTCAAATACAGAAGAGTGTGGGTTCTCTGATACGTAACGCCTAGACTACCTTCAGATACCTTTATATGCTTTCATGGGGATCGCTGATCAACTCAAACCTCCTCACCTCTTCGATGCAGATTGATGAATACTCTCAAGGGACTCAAAAGCTAAGTCTATGCCCTCAACTTTTCGTCACCGTGATCCTCAACGGTTCACAGAATCCAAGTACATGTGCCCGCACTGATCCTGAACGTGATCTACACGGATACTTCGTGTTGGGTGCCGTATCATTGTAAGTTTGGAGCCATCTTCACGGCCTGGGCGTCGAGGTGGTCTCGCCGCCATCACCTCAAGTCTTCCGATCTCATTCTCACCGACCACAATGAGGGTGAATGCGGTTGCTTTTTCCATTCTCCCTGAGTAGGGAGGTGCGTTATCCCTCCACTCAGAAGACGACCAAGGAAAGAATGAGTTACGCAGCCCCTCACCGCTCCAAGTTCTGATGTTGGCCGCAGGTATCTTGGCCAACTATTTACTAGCCATGAGCAAATGGAGTGGATGTATGCGTGAGATTCGAAAGCCGAAACGTACTGATTTCATAAAGATGTAAAAAATTTTTGGCCCCAGATCATTTGGCCGCGAAATGATTTGTCCCAGGACCCCGTCCCGCAATCCAGCCAAAGTAAACTCACCTTCCAACAGATAAAGGTAAGTTTCTAACTCTTTGGACTGTCTATTGACTAATTTGAGTGTGGCAATTTATTGTATGCTGAGAGACTCATTCATAATGACCAGAAGCCCCTTCTGAGCGACTGGGATGTTGCGACATGTCAAGTGGAGACGGGAAGAAGCGAAAATGAGACCCCAATAGGGGTGCCATGTTATCGTTCCACCTGTATCTTTATGAAATCAGCTGTAGGAAAAACTTGAGGCACGTGAAAGGCAACAGTTATCGGGATCCCGCAACGACGAGGCGAATATGGACTATGGAAGTGTCACAACTGCCAAAACACGCATATATCATATACGATTGCCTACATTACTGCACCGGCAGAGTAAATGAGAGGCTCACACTAAGCCTCCCCCGGCTTGCTTCCGTAAATTTATTTCAACGTCCGGACATGGACCGTACAACCTGTGCATTGAGGGAAATAACGGCCCACGGGGACGCAAAGGGGCTTGGCCTGGAAGACTTGTTTCCAGTTTCAGAACAGGATTATACTGGTGCTAAAGTACAGTTGCGAACTGAAGCGTGAACGTTGAGAAGTGTCGCAGCACATACCGTAACTGCGCCCAGGAACTTTCCCTCTGCCGCAATGAGGTTTCATTGAAAACTACGTCGTCTTCGGGGCCATTGCTGGGGAATATGCTGCCATTTCGTCATTGAACGACTCTATCAAGATCACTGGAGAAGAAGCGTAGCGAAAGAAAGCGGTCGCAGACCAAGATGCAGGATCACATCTGGCGATTTCTATTCCTCAACACTTCGATGACCCCCAGAAGAATAACGAGTCACATTCACTGGAAACTCCAGTACAAGTGGTGTATCAAGACTGCTCATGTCCTTCGTCTCGTCAGAGAGTGATACGAGGGCATGGGACAATATTGCGAAGGAGATATGGGATATAGAGCTCATCAAGGCCTTCAAAGCCTGTGCCACAACCCTCCGAAGTTCGATCGACCCCAACCAGCAGAGACTTGTGTTGAAGAATCGGTGCGGAGCCACTTAGATTCGCACAACAACGAGAAAGAAAGAGCGTTTGATCAGAGCTCAAGCAAACACTTGAGGGAACTTCGGTACACCCCGAGAAACTATCTAGAAGGATACGCTGACTAAGCGATGAGCGTTAGAGCTCGCCCATCCCCAATTCCAACAACTTGGAGCTCCAAGAATTTTCCGGATCTGTGAATCTCTCATGGCTGAACCAGAATACCCGTGCACACATAAAATATTTCTGGCCTTGGCTGCTCCCATTAAAGAAAAGTGCGGGCCACAAACTGGAACGCATTCCTGACACGTGCTGGATCGCTTCCGTCTTCGTAACACAAATCCCCGCTCGATGCTGCCTCATGCATCTCGCGGGCATTCGCTAGGTGCAACCATGGGAGCCACATTTTCACGCGAACGCACCCGTCCTGCCCGCAGAATGGGCAAAGTTGGAGTTATCCGGAGTCGTTGACGATTCAGTGCGAAGTGTGAATGAGAACGGACTGGGAGAATGGTTAGATTCAATGCACACCCTCTCGAGAGCGCGAAGCAACATCGAGTGTATTCTACTCGTCCTTCTAGGGGCAGGGCATAATTCATAGCTGTTCGGGGGCTTCTTGGGAGGGTGTTAGGGAGAGATAATTCCCAATCCTTGTAAACACCCGTGGGAATTCCAATCGTACAAATATTGGGATCATTTGATGAACCTGGCCGCACCACGGCAAATCTTTGTGAGAGTGCGTAGATGCGGATCAGGAATACAAGTACAAATCCTCCTGAAAATCAAGAAGATCCACAGCCCTCAAGGATGGCACTGTGAACACCGTACGGTCTTGCAAATCAAAGAAGTGAAATCAGTCCAAGGCAGGAGTCTCATTTATAACACCCTAGGGAGATCCGCCACTGACCTGTGGATCTGGGTACGGGCCCATGAAGCTGAGGTTGACCTATGCGAGTGCTGGCCGCATAGCGGATACGACACCGTCGAGGAGTCGATTTGGTTTGCAATGTGGATTGACGAACAATGGGGCATAGATGACGACAGGCCATGGAAAACTCAAGTCTCAGATCTCGAAGCTCCAATAAAATCTTGCAGCGTGCGGGAGAAGGGATTTTCGAGGGTAGTATGAAGAGCCTCCAGGGTAAATTGTCGCCATAGCTATCGGAAATGTTCTCTAGTCAACCCACCAATCAGGCTAAGTGACGCTGATCGTACCTTTCACGGATTTTTAATTACCATGTGAAGGTCCAACTGACAAAAGAAGGATTGGAGGGAAACAGGGGGGAAAGGGGGGGTGATTACATAGCTGTTCCCTAGGACGAGCGAGATCTTGAGGGAATTTAGGGAGTGAAGAGAAAAAAACCCAAACCTCTCCAGATTTCGCCCAGCTCTGACGACACGAATGTCATTGAATTAGATGGCATCAAGACGTTCCTTGCTAGTTCTGGATGCGGCCTCCCACGAGCATTACGGTGGGTAAGATGCGCCTTTGGACCATTCGCATACGTCATAGCAGGGCCACATTGGTCCAATAAGGAGTTGGAATCCAGCCGGGGCATCCTGGAGGGTGCCACAACGCTGTGGCAGCCGCGCAGTTTCCAATGCCACGTTCGAACGCGTAGGACAGAGCAGGGATAGATGATTCAATCGCAGACAGCGATGGAGGCTGGCAGCTGGACTGGACGTCGTCAGAACGAAATACGAGCAAGGCGCGACCGAGATCGGGTACTAGTTATTGCTTACCAGCCATCACTTGATCCCCTGAGGTCGGATCCACAAATGAGGTAGAAGCTCGGAGCCTGTAGGGTTGGAAAACGGTGGTGGAGTTCTGGCAGGAGACCGTTTTAGAAGCAAAGTGCACGTTCGGAACGCAAGTTGC
>MU128996.1:0-83177 GCA_014904985.1 Hydnum rufescens UP504 | reverse complement strand
CACGTAAATCAATCTGCATGGAATGTGCCAAGTCGACGAAAGAAGCCACCAAGCGCGTCTACTTAGTATGGCTAATTTTTCGCACCGTCCTCGAGATTCTTGCTTCGTTCAACGTTCCGAAATCTCGATTCCGCGTGGGTGACTTCTCGCATTATTATAATCACCCGTAGGAATGTAAATATTCAAATACAATTCTGTTTGATATCCATTCTCCTTCATTCAAGTCGTACACATACATCTGTCTTGAATTGACATCTCGTAGCCGCATACATACATACACAACGTGATGCACATGAATAAGCCAGAAGATGACGGCCCGTCGTAAGGAGATTGTGGCTAGAATCTCTGTGACTCGATTCGACCTCCAGGAGTCGCGGGCCACTCGGATACGCCCATTAAAAGCTCGGTATCAATTCTCATCCTAGTATCCATTATACCGCTTACGAAGAAGCTTATGGTAGGAATCGTACGACACCATCGACGAGTAGGGGAAACGAAATTTCACAGAGTAATCCGTCCATTTTTGGAGACGTGGGGTGGGATCTCTGATGATGATGCATCCTTCCCTGACAGAGGGGAAGCATCGGAAGCATCCCCGAGTCTACTAATACTCTATCAGCTTTTGCTTCTGTTAGAGAGTAAGGTGCAACATACCGTCGAGGTCCTTGTTATCCATCAATTCCCAGCGATAACGCTGATAAATCGGACTCGGTGGAGCGAGGTCCCAGAATTCACCACCATACTCAGTCCACCATCGGCAACTGAGATCAGGTTTGCTTGTTCAATGCCAGGAAGGCACATTAATCGAACACGCCTCCCCTGTAAACCAATAGTCTCGGTGCATAATCCAGCAGAATACTATCCAGAAAGAGTACGTACGATTCCTTGGTGGATGCCTAAGTTTGTTTGATAGGTACTAAAGAGGCAGCGCTGCAAAGTGTCGATGATTAAGTTCAATTGTGGCCGACTCGTTCGGTCGTGATCCCAGCAGCCCTTCAAAATTCGCAAAAGTGAAGGAAACGTAACTTCTTCATTCGATGGTTCAAACGGAGGCTGATGACTGAATATAGCACGCATGAGGTGTGCCTCTTTGGAGATTTCGTCGTAGGGCTCCTTGTCAAACAAGATCTGGAGTGAATGGATGATTACAAATTAGAGACAAGTATGGCAAGAATGGATCCACCTGAATACAAGTGCATGCGTATGTATATATGTCTGTCTCCACAGTTCTAGTGCTTTCTTCCAGTAGCTCAGGAGCTAGAAATCGCAGGGACCCGCCAAAATTTGATGACGTATGGCCAGTAGGTCCCCCATCAAGAATTATAGACAGCCCAAAATCACAAATACTTGCTCTTCCTTCTCCATCAATCAGCACATTCGGCTGAGCATATCAATTCATCAGCAAGGCACTACCCCTTCGGTGTATTCTAGCATACCCCTTTAAGATCACCGTGTATAATTCGAGGCTTGTGTTCATGCAAGTATTGCAACCCCAGTGCAACATCAGCACACTGTAAAGATTGGGCTCAGTGGGGATGATAGATCTCATATTCAAGAGAAAGGATATTGATATAAACGCACAATAACCTCTCGATTGACATTGGGATTCTTCGCAAGAAATCTCAAGACATTCCCATGAGGGTATGAAATTGAAACAAGACCAGGGCCCTCTGGTTCCTCAGTATGACCTAACAGTATTACCACATTTTCATGATGCAATTGAGCCCATATTCGCATTTCTACATGAAGATGCTATAGATGTTGTGAATGAAAGATCCAAGGTGCAACCATCAGATAAAGTTACCTTGTGGAGTTTGCGTTTGAGGGTGTCCTCGTCCGTGTATGCAGCACGAAGCACCTTAATAGCAACCTGGGGCATCAGCAGTCAGCATATGCACCCTCAGGGACTCATCAATTGAGAAGAACACCTGAAGACCTTGGTAAGGATCATCAGAGGTGGCAGAGAGCAACCTGCCTCTCCAGACCGAGGAGTAGCCACCTGTGGCCATGGGCACTGAGCCTAAACGAACAATGCGGCCAGTCAAGTTGGGAGTTTCAGGGGACTTGGGTTCAAGGTTGGTAAACGGTGGGCTTGTTTGTGGGCCTTGTGCCAAAACTTCTGCGGAAGGCGCCGTAATGGCAACACGTTGCAGAATAGATGTGGCTTCGTCTACTCCAGTGGAAGCCGCCTTAGGAGTGGGTGTTGAGGACCGATTGGTGGGTTCCACGCGTCGCCTCTCATCGGTTTGGCCAGGCCAGGGGTTCCTGGTTTGGGATATTGAACCGCGATGCGGATCGTAGGGTGTCGGGGATTTGATGGGCTCTGAGGCAATTACCTGGGAGTGTTCAATTTCACGAGCTCAAGGCTGGTCACCACTGTTCTTCTCAGTGCCAGTCGCAACAGGAGGCACTGCACCATTCACATTGGGCGGCTGCATTAGGCGAGATCCTTGGAGATGTTCGTCTGAGGAGGTTAGTGTTGAGCCAATATGTGCTATTTTCTTTTCCGCACCTGCTAGGGTTGAATCGACCCCCTCAGGTCCATCCTGTTTGGAGCTCTGCGGTTGGGACAGAGAAGCGGGCTTGACTTTCCATGTCTCTGGGTCCCTGAGTGAGATTTTTTTTATGTTAGGGAGCTGGACAGCAAATTTGCGCTCCACATATCCCGTCATGGCCGCGACCGTTACCAAATGATCAAGGGTATTCTGGAGGAAGTTTGGTGACGGCGGTTTGACCCAAAATCCCCCAAAGCCTGCATGAAGCATTCCGATGACGTGGAGAAGGGTCCAGGGACTTCTGGCATTAACATTGGCCTCTAGATCATTGATAAAGTCTATGACGTGACGGAAATTCAGGGCAGCAAATGTGGTGGTCACGTCGTGATAGTCGTCTGGTTTCCAGAGCTTGGAGCGGTCCCTGGAGAGTTTGATTGTACCCGGCTCCACGATCCACTTATCCAACCGCAACCAGACAATCGGTACCTGCCTGTTCTGGATGTGGACACATATGAGCAGATAGTGGTGCTGCAAGTTCATTCAGCCGCCTGGAATGCAAGGACATGAAGACTACACCAACCTCGTCTGTGTAGTGTGCGATATCTCGGACATCGCCTGATACAAGTGAAGGCAGTCTACCAAAAGTCTCCGTTATTATGCCGCTCGACAGGATGACTTGCGAAGAATCAGGAGAGGTAATCTTCTCATGGAATTCCGGAATCTTCCAGGAGATTGGAGCGCTCAATTTTGCCATAGCAGCACTGGCAGAAGTGCCAGCATCAACAGTGGGAGACCTCTTTGGACGTATGCCAGTGAGAGTGGACCGTCTTTCTCTGTCTGTGTTTGCCATCAGGATTAGAAATGCGGGGGATTTGACACGAGAGTCATAACATTGGATATTGAATAGCATAATCAATATTGAAGGCGCGCCAAACCCACGAGGCCAACACTGGGACACTTCATGTTCATCGTTAGCAGGACATGAATACAGCCCTACTGAAATCACCAGGGAATCCTAGACCTCATAAAGATAAAACCTGAGATTTACCTCGAGGGATTGCTCCCAAGATTGAGGCAAGATTTCGCTTCGGATCCAACCAATCGGTTTCTTTTCAGAAATTATCTCTTCTCAGTCAGCACTTGCACCATGCTTTCCAGAGGATTGTTGATCAACTCAAACCTCACCTTTCCGATGAATACTTTCAGGGCACTCAAAAGCCAAGACTGCGCGCTCAAGTTTCCGTCACCGTCATGGTCAACGGTTCACAGAATCCCAAGTACAGTACATATACCTACACTGATTGTGAACATGATGTACACGGATCCTTCGTGGTGTGTGCTGTATCATTGTAAGTTTGGATGCATCTTCATGGCCTGGTTGTCGAGGTGGTATCGCAGCCATCACCTCAAGTCTTCTGATGCCATTCTCACCAACGACAATGACGGTGAACACAGTTGCTTTTTGCAGTCACCCTGAGTACGGAGGCGGATCATCCCTCCACTCAGAAGACGACCAAGGAAAGAATGAGTCACACAGCCCTTTACCGCTTCACGTTCTGATGTTGGCCGCAGGGATCTTCGCCACCTATTTAGCCACCAGCAAATGAAGAGAGAGTGGGTGTAGGAAATGTATGTACCGCGTGAGATTTGAGAGCCGAAACGTCATTCTAAGCTGAATGATAATGAAGTACAGGAAAAACTCGAGGCGCGTGAAAGGAAACAGTTATGGAATTCCATCATCCTTCAGTTTCCTTGACTCTCGCAATGACGAGGCGAATATGGAGTATGGAAGTGTCACAACTGCCAAAACATTCATAACTCACATACGATTGGCTACATTACTGCACCAACACAGTAAATGAGAGGCTCACGAATACTAAGCCACCCCCAGCTCGCTTCCGTAAATTATTTCAACGTCTTGACATGAACCGTACAACCTGTGTATTGAGGAAAATAACGGCCCACCGGGACGCAAAGGGGCTTGGCTTGGAAGACTTGTGTCCGGTTTCAGAACAGGATTATATTGGTGCTAAAGCACAGTCACGAACTGGAGAGTGAAGGTTGAGAAGCGTCTCCGTACATCAGCATATACTGTTATTATACTGTAACTGCTGCGCCCGGGCATTTTTCCTCGGCCATAATGAGGTTTCGTTGAAAACTACGTCGTCTCCGGGGCCATTACTGGGGAATATGCTGCCATGTCGCCATTGAGCAACTTTGTCCAGATCGCTGGAGAAGAAGCGTGGCGAAGGCAGTCGCAGATCAAGATGCAGGATCACGTCTGGCGATCTTTATTCCTCAACACTTTCGATGACCCCCAGAAGAATAACGAGTCGCATTCACTGGAAACTCCAGTACAAGTGGTGTATCAGGCTGCTCATGTCCTTCGTCTCGTCGGAGAGCGATACGATGCCATGGGAGAACTATGGGACAATATTGCGAAGGAGACGTGGGATATGGGGCTCATCAAGGCCTTCAAAGCCTGTGCCACAACCCTCCGAAGTTCGATCGACCCCAACCGGCAGAGACCCGGAGCTCCAAGAATTTTCCGGTTCTCCGAATCTCTCATGGCTAAACCAGAATGCCCGTTCACACATAAAATATTTCTGGCCTTGGCTGCTCCCATTAAAGTAAAGTGCGGGCCACAAACTGGGACGCATTCCCGACACGTCCTGGATCGCTTCCGTCTTCGTAGCACAAATCCGCGCTCGATGGTGCCTCATGCATCTCGCGGGCATTCGCTAGGTGCCATTAATGCCTAGGTGCAACCATGGGAGCCCCATGTTCACGCGAACGCACCCGTCCTGCCCGCAGAATGGGCAAAGTTGGAGATATCCAGAGTCGTTGACGATTCGGTGCGAGGTGTGAATGAGAACGGACTGGGAGAATGATTAGATTCAATGCATGTGTTCTCGAGAACGTGAAGCAACATCGAGTGTATTCTACTCGTCCTTCTAGGGG
This sequence comes from Hydnum rufescens UP504, assembly GCA_014904985.1. Classification (NCBI taxonomy): domain Eukaryota; kingdom Fungi; phylum Basidiomycota; class Agaricomycetes; order Cantharellales; family Hydnaceae; genus Hydnum; species Hydnum rufescens. Next base: position 77,721 of record MU128996.1, on the reverse strand, counting down.
CAGGGCATAATTCATAGCTGTTCGGGGCCTATTTGGGAGGGTGTTAGGGAGAGACAATTCCCAATCCTTGTAAACACCCGTGGGAATTCCAATCATACAAATATTGGGATCATTTGATAAACCTGGCCGCACCACGACAAATCTTTGTGAGAGTGCAGTAGATGCGGATCAGGAATACAAGTACAATTCCTCCTGCAAATCAAGAAGACCCACAGCCCTCAAGGATGGCACCGTGAACACCCGTGCGGTCTTGTAAATCAGAGAAGTGAAATCAGTCCAAGGTAGGAGTCTCATTTATAACACCCTAGGGAGATCCGCCACTGACCTGTGGATCTGGGTACGATCCCATCGAACTCAGGTTGTCTTACACGAGTGCTGGCCGTATAGAGGATACGAACAATGGGGCATAGACGACGACAGATCATGGAGAACTCAAGTCTTAGATCTTGAAGCTCCAATAAAATCTTGCGGCGTGCGGGAGAAGAGATTTTCGAGGGTGGTATGAAGAGCGTCCAGAGTAAATTTTCGCCACAGCTATCGGAAATTCTCTTCAGTCAACCCGCCAATCAGGCTAAGGTGACGCTGATTCCAAGGATTTTGAATTGCTATGTGAAGGTCCAACGGACAAAAGAAGGATTGGAAGGAAACACGGGGGATGGGGGGTGATTACATAGGTGTTCCCTAGGACGAGCGAGATCTTGAGGGCGGGATTTAGGGAGTAAAGAGAAAAAAACCCAAAACGTCTCCAGATTTCGCCCAGCTCCGACAGCACGAATGTCATTGAATTAGATGGCATCAAGACGTTTCTTGCTAGTTCTGGATGCGGCCTCCCACGAGCATTACGGTAGGTAAGATGCGCCTTTGGACCATTCGTGTTTGTAATAGCAGGGCCACATTGGCCCAATAAGGAGTTGGAATCCAGCCGGGGCATCCTGGAGGGTGCCACAACGCTGTGGCAGCCGCGCAGTTTCCAATGCCACGTTCGAACGCGTAGGACAGAGCAGGGATAGATGATTCAATCGCAGACCGCCGATGGAGGCTGGCAGCTGGACTGGACGTCGTCAGAACGAAATACGAGCAAGGGGCGACCGAGATCGAGTACTAGCTATTGCTTACCAGCATCAGCCATCACTTTGATCCCCTGAGGTCGGATCTACAAATGAGGTAGAAGCTCGGAGCCTGTAGGGTTGGAAAACGGTGGTGGAGTTCTGGCAGGCGACCGTTTTAGAACCAAAGTGCACGTTCGGAACGCAAGTTTGCATCGCAAGTGGTGGCCTCAACGAGGCGCAGCCCTGTGAGGTGATCTGGAGACAAAGCGAATTGTTCGATACCTGGGATACAAAGCCCGCCTTGGACTTGTTCGGGGACTGTGAGCTAGCGCGAGAGCCATACCTCGATCATGGTTTTCGTTCGGACAGGGAGGGTGTCACGCGTCGCGCGTCACAGGTCACTGCGTGACTATGAAAAAAGCCGGTTGCGACCGGGTCCCCTCCGTTCAGTATGAACTAGTAGTCAAAGCTCACTGGGGCTGGCAAATGGGCGAACTACCCCTTATGAGGCCTCACAAGAGTTTCACGCGAGGATTCTTCAAAGGTGCCTGCAACCAGGTGAGATAATTATATGCGATACGTTCATATCTTCTTTCCCCGCCAGCTCCCCAGCTACTTCTTTAGATGAACTGTGAGCCGTCGGTTGTATCTGGATGACGTGACTCTGGAACATCTTCTCTTTTCTCCCAATTCGGGATGAATCTGTCCAATGGGCCAGAGATTATTTTGACTTGTGTTTCTCGGCACTCGGACTGAAATAATTACTGAAACTGTCTGCGGGCACTGGTACACTAAGCCTCGAGCAGGCTCATTCAGACTCATTCCGATTCTTGTGTCCAGTATCTCGAACAACTGGGGCGAATCGCCTATGTGGGATAGGGAAATAGTCCCGTGGGGATTTTCGGTGTGTCCGGACCATCGAGAGGTGTTTTGTGAGTGCTGTCCCCTTGGGTTCCGATTGACGGAGTGGGGATATATTGGGGGGGTAGCCATCACGTATGATCAGGTACAAAGCAATCATTGATCGATCCCATACACCACACATAGGGGGAGAACAGTCGGCGCGTCTCATTCACGTTCCTTTAATGCACCCTGTGTTTTTCTATATCCCGGGGGGGCAAGGGTTCCACAGACATCACTTAGATTAATCTGGATGGAGTGTGCGCGAGTCGACGAAAGAAGCCACCAAGCACGTCTACTTAGTATGGCTAATTTTTCGCACCGTCCTCGAGATTCTTGCTTCGTTCAACGTTCCAAAATTCCGATTCCGAGTGGGTGATTTCTCGCATAATTATGATCACCCTGCAGGCATGTAAATTATTCAAGTATAATGTCTGTTTGATATCCATTCTTCTTCATTCAAGTCGTACACATACATCTGTCTTGAATTGACATCTCGTAGCCGCATACATACATGCACAACGTGATGCACATGAATAAGCCAGAATGTGACGGCTGGTCGTAAGGAGATTGTGGCTAGAATCTCTGCGACTCGATTCGACCTCCAGGGGTCGTGGCCCACTCGGATCCGCCCATTAAAAGCTCCGGTATCAATTCTCATCCTAGCATCCATTATACCCTTACGAAGAAGCGTTATGGTAGGAATCGTACGACACCATCGACGAGTAGGGGAAACGAAATTTCACAGAGTAATCCGTCCATTTTGAGACGTGGGGTGGGATCTCTGATGACGATGATGATGCATCCTTCCCTGACAGAGAGGAAGCATCGGAAGCATCCTCCGAGTCTACTAATACCCTATCAGCTGTTTACTTCTGTTAGAGAGTAAGGTGCAACGCACCGTCAGAGGTTCTCGTTATCCATCAATTCCCAGTCGATAACGCTGATAAATCGGGACTCGGTGGAATGAGGTCCCAGAATCCACCACCATACTCAGTCCACCATCGCCCACCAAGATCAGGTTTGCTTGTTCAATGCCAGGAAGGCACATTAATCGAACACGCCTTCCCTGTAAACCAATAATCTCGGTGCAAAATCCAGCAGAGTACTATCCAGGAAGAGCACGTACGATTCCTTGGTGGATGCCTACATTTGCTCGATAGGTACGGTACAGGCAGCGCTGCAAAGTGTCGATGATTAAGTTCAATCGGTGGCCGACTCGTTCGGTCGTGATCCCAGCAGCCCTTCAAAATTCGCAAAAGTGAAGGAAACGTAACTTCTTCATTCGATGGTTCAAACGGAGGCTGATGACTGAATATAGCACGCATGAGGTGTGCCTCTTTGGAGATTTCGTCGTAGGGCTCCTTGTCAAACAAGATCTACAGTGAATGGATGATTACAAATTAGAGACAAGGCACAGCGTGCGGCAAGAATGGTTCCCACCTGAATGCAAGTGCATGCATACGTATATATGTCTGTCTCCACAGTTCTAGCTGCTTTCTTCCAGTAGTTCAGGAGCTAGAAATCGCAGGGACCCGCCAAAATTTGATGATGTATGGCCAGTAGGTCCCCCATCAAGGATTATAGACAGCCCAAAATCACAAATACTTGCTCTTCCTTCTCCATCGATCAGCACATTCGACTGAAGCATATCAATTCATCAGCAAGGCACTACCCTTTCGGCGTATTCTAGCATACCCCTTTAAGATCACCGTGTATGATTCGAGGCTTGTGATCATGCAAGTATTGTAACCCCAGTGCAACATCAGTACACTGTAAAGATTGAGCTCAGTGGGGGATGATAGATCCCATATTCAAGAGAAAGGATATCGATATAAACGCACGATAACCTCTCGATTGACGTTGGGATTCTTCGCGAGAAATCTCAAGACATTCCCATGAGGGTACGAAATTGAAACGAGACCAGGCCCTTCTGGTTCCTCAGTATGGCCTAACAATCTCACCACGTTCTCGTGATGCAATTGGGCCCATATTCGCATTTCTACATGCAGATGCTATAGATGTCGTGAATGAAAGATCCATGGTGCAACTGTCAGGCAAAATTACCTTGTGGAGTTTGCGTTTGAGGGTGTCCTCATCCGCGTACGAAGCGCGAAGCACCTTGATAGCGACCTAGGGTACCGGCAGTCAGCACACGTACTCTCCTGGAGCTATCAACACCACCTGAGGAGCTTGGTCAGGACCATCAGAGGTGGCAGAGAGCAATTTGCCTCTCCAGACCGAGGAGTAGCCGCCCGTGGCCATGGGTAATGAGCCTAAACGAACAATGCGGCCAGTCAAGTTGGGAGTTTCAGGGGGTCTGGTTGCGAATTGTTAAATGGTGGGCTAGCTTGTGGGCCTTGTCCCGAAGCTTCTGCGGAAGGCGCCGTAATCACGACACCTTGCAGAATGGACGTGGCTTCGTCTATTCCGGTGGAAGCCACTTTAGGCGAAGTGGGAGTGGAGGGTGGATTGGCGGGTTGCACGGGCTGCCTCTCATCGGTTTGGCCGGATAAGGGGCGCCTGGTTCGGGATGTTGAACGACGATGCGGGTCGTACATTGTCGGGGATTCGATGGGCTTTGAGGCGAGTGCATTGGAATGTTTAATTTCACGACCTCGAGGCTGGTCACCGTCATTCTTCTCAGCGTCGGTCGCAGCAGGAGGTACTGCATTCGCATTGGGCGGCTGCATTGGGTGAGGTCCTTGGAGGTGTTCGTCTGATAAGGTTAGCGTTAAGCCAATATATGCTATTTTCTCTTTCTTACCTGCTAGGGTTGAATCAGCACCCTCGGCACTATCCTCTTTTGAGCTCGGTGGTTGGGCAGAGAAGCGGGCACATTTTTCCATGTCTCTGGGTCCCTGAGTAAGATCCTTTTTACGTTAGGGTGCCGGATAGCAAATTGGCGCTCCACGGATTCCGTAGTGGCTACGTCCCATACGAAATGACCAAGGATCTTCTTGCTGGGTGGGGGCAATTTGACCCAAGACCCCCTGAACCCTCCATGAAGGATTCCGATGACGTGGTGAAGAGTCCAGCGTTGACGCGACGTAGTCGTGGCCTCTAGATCATTGATAAAGTCTATGACGTGACGGAAATTCAGGGTAGCAAATCTGGTGGCCATGATGTCCTCGTCGCCTGGACCCCAGAGCTTGGAGCGGTCAGTGGAGAATTGGATTGTAGCCGGCTCCACGATCCACTTGTCCAACCGCAACCAGACAATCGGCACCCCCTCATTCTGGATGTGGACACGCATGAGCAGATAGTACAACTGGAAATTGATTCAGCCTCTGGAATGCAAGGACGTGGAAACCATGCGAACCGAGTCTGCGTGGCACGAAATATCTCGGACATCCCCTGATTTAAACGCATGCAGCCTTCCAAAACTCTCTGTTAGCTATTACAATACGCCGCTGCACGTATTAAACACGATCACTTACGGAGACTCGGGAGAGGTAACCCCCTTATAGAAGTCAGAATAGTCCCAGAGGACCGGTGCTCTCACTTCTGCCATAACAGTCAAAAGAGCGAGCGTCAACGGCGGGAGACAACGTCATTTTCCTTGGAGGAAACGACCTCATTCTGCCTCCATTTGCCATCATGGGTATGTAGTTGAGTCGAATCTATCTAGTGACTCAGCTGACCATTGGTGAGCCGAGTATCTGGACCTGTCACAGTGGCTGAATGCAGTCTTGACACCCGCCCTGGCCGGATGTAAACCGAAAATGGAATCTAAGATCACCCAACACGCTGCTACAGCATCCCGGACTTTGGTGGTACTGTACATAGGTGTTGTCCAGATGGCATTCCAAATCCTCCTTGCCCTCTGTAATCACACACGCGAGAAGCCAGAGATTCCTTTTCCGGAATTCTTGAGAATCTTCTTCCGAGCTCCCCATAGCATGTTAAATGACTCAAGTACGTATCTGAGCTATTTGTTTATGCTTCCAGCACCTAAAGGCCATATCTAGAACCTGATACGCCCTCAGCTTAGGCTGGTATTGAGACGGTTGAGTCATTTCCGGATTTTGCATTCGGGTTCCTCAAGGTGTTGAGTTGCGTTCCTAGTTCTTCGGTTTTACATCCGGTTCGAACTTGGAGATGCTTAGTCTTGTTACCAGACGTCTGTGACGGTCTGGTCAAATGGGACTTCCGTTGAATGGTGCAGCATACTTCCGGTGCGGCCAATCATAAGAGGTCTTGGTCGGAGATAGCGGGTATTTCAGCTGCTTTGTGAATATAATAATCCCGCTTAGGCTGCTTTCTTAACTAGAATTATCAACTACACATCCGTCAAAACAGGATCATCGGTTTGGTCCTGAACACCCAAACAATCCCGACGCGTTCATCAAGGAGACGCTAGAGTGGCGGTGTTCCTCATTTTACCTCATTGGCAGCTACGTAATTGCATTCGCAATCAACTGAAAGACCTACCAAAAAAGGCAAGACGGATGCATGTTGCACATTCAACGGGAAGTCCATTCGACAGACCGTCACAGACGGTCTGGTAACGAGACTAGGAGATGCTCTCCAGGAAACTCTGGGCGGAGGTGCGAGATTGGAAATGAGATCAAGTTAAACGCCGAGAATCAGAGTGAGCATGATGCGTGACGTGTCGTTGTAAGTTTGGACACGTCTTCGTGGCCTGGGTGTCGAGATCGGTCTCAGGCATCGCCTGAAGTCTTCCGATGCCATTCTCATCGAGCATAACGACGGTGAATACCGTTGCTGTGTTCATTCTCCCCGAGTAGGGAGGCGAATTCAGAAGATGACCAAGGAAAGAATAAGTTACATAGCCCCTTCCCGCTCCGAGTTCTGATGTTGGCGGAAGGTGTCTTCATCACCTATGTAGTTACGAGCAAGTAGAAAATGGATCGTGTGAGATCCAAAAGCCGAAACGACGCTCTTGTAGGTTGAATGATAGCGAAGTACAGGAAAACCAAAGGTGCGCGAAAGGGGACAATCATTGGATTTCAGTGTGATTCTAGTGTCCATCAGTTTCCTTGACTCCGCAAAGACGGGACGAATCTGGGGTAGGGAGATGATACAACGACCAAAACGCGCATAGATCAACAGAGTAAATTAGAGGCTCACAGGATAGATACTAGCCTCGCCCGGCTTGCCTCGTAGATTTATTTCGCCGTCCTGATGTGGTCCGTACAACCTGGGTATTAAGAACGAAATGACCTACCGGGATGCGAGAGGGCTTGACCCGAAAGACTAGATTCCGGTTTAAGAACAGGGTGATGCTGGTGCTGAAGGACTATCACGAACGGGTGAGGCCATCAAACAAGAGTCAAGTGTCTCTCCATACATCAGCATATGCCGTAACTGCACGATTTGCTGCGGGTGGTTTTCAGCCTCCACGTGTGGGCTCATTGGAAAACACGTCCGTCTTCGGAGCCGTCACTGGAGAATAGGATGCTATGGTGATCAGCACCGTAAAGAGGAGAAGCGCAGCGAAGTAAAGGGATCACAGAGGAAGGTGATAAGCATGGCGGCCCCCTCAATGAGGTGCAGTGAAATGCTCTCTCGAGGACAAGTGAATCATTTGCGCATAAGTACGGCATCAAGCCCGCCTTTGAGTTTTGGGGGGACAGCGAGCTAGCGGCTCGGTCACAGGTCACACATACGGTGTCACGTATCACAGAGAACTCGAAAAGTGCCCTCAGAATCAGATGAGGTTGGAACCCCTCTCCAACTTCCTCTTCATGATGGACTGATATTTGTCTTAGTCGGGGCTCATTGCCGTTGGTGGAATGGCGAATTACCCATTTTGAGGTGTCACAAGAATTTCACGGGAACCTCTCGTCGAAGGGAGACAGAAATCCACACGTCAGGAACTAGATTCTTCCTAAATGTCCGCCAGTGGGGGAGGTAATGTAACGCGATGCTTTCTTTTTCCGCGTGCGCAGCAGCTACCTTTTTTCGATGAACTACGCACCTTCGGTTGGATCTGGATGACGTGACCTCCAGGGACTGTCTTTTCTCTCTTCTTTTCTTTTCTCCCAATTCAGCATGAGCGGTGTCAAGTGCACCCGATATCATCTTACCTTTACCCTGTCCACCTGTGTTCATTTCTCTGTACCCGGTCTTCAATAATTACTAACCCTCCCGGCCGATTCAAACTCTGGTGTCCAGAATCGCAAACAACTGGGCGAATCCCCTTCGTGGAATTAGGAAAACAATCCTGTGGGAATTTCCGGCACGTCCAGGCTGGTGGGAAGCGTTTTGTGAGTGCTCTCCCCTTGGATCCCGATTGACGGAACGGGAATAGATTAGGGAATGACGGCCGAGTATGATCTGGGACAAACCCATTATTGATCGATCCGCCTAGGCCACACATTGGCAGGTGGGGAGAACAGTTGGTGAGTCCCACTTGCGTTTGTCTATATCCTGGGGGGTCCCAAGGGTTCCCCAGACAACACGTATATCAACCTGCAGGGCGGGTGCGGAAGTCGACTAAAGAAGCCGCCAAGAATGTCTACTTAGCATGGCTGGTTTTTCGCACCGTCCTTGAGATTCTTGCTACGTTCAACATTCTGAAATTTTCGATTCCGCACGCTTGATTTCTCACGTTAATCCCCCCTTCCTCTGGAGTGCAAATTTATTCAAGGATGATGCCTGTGTGATATCCAGTCTTCCTCCAAGTCATACATGTACATGTGTCCGGAATTGACCTCATAGTCGTAGTCACACACATACATACATAGACAGCACGAAGTAAGCCGAAAGATGCGCATCGGTCCTAGGAAATTGTGGCTGGTACCCCTGTGACTCGAGTCGACCTCCAGTGGGTCACAGCCCAGTTTGGATACCCCGATGAAAGCCCTGGTATAATTCTCATCCTGGCCTCCATTATGCCGTTTCCGGGCTAACTTTCTTATAGAGCTCGTAGGACACCGTCGACGAGTAGGGGAGGCGAAATTTCACAGAGTAGTCCGTCCATTTTGAGACGTAGAGAGGGATCTCCGATGATGATGCATCCCCCCCTGAGAGAGACGAAGAAGCATCAGAGTCATCCTCCTGAATCTACCAAGACCTTGTCAGCTTTACTTGTGTTAGTGAATAAAGTGCAACGCACCGTCGAGGTTCTGGCTATCCATCAATTCCCAGCGATAACGCTGATAAATAGGGACATGGTGGAATGAAGTTGAAGACTTCACCACAATGCTCAGTCCACCGTGGTCGACCCACATCAGCTCTGCTTGTTCCACTCCAGGAAGAAACATAAATCGAACACGCCTCCCTGCAATCAATAATCTAAGTCCATAATCCAGGAGAGTAAAGAGCACGTACGATTCCTTGGTGGACACCTAAGTTTGCTTGATAGGTACGGTACAGGCAGCGCTTTATAGTTTCGATGATTATCTTCAATGGTGGCCGATTCGATCGGTCGTGATCCCAGCAGCGCTTCAAGATTCACAAAACTGAAGGGAAAGTGACTTCCTCATTCGATGGTCCAAAGGGAGGCTCATGATTCGATATAGCACGTATAAGGGGCGCCTCTTTGGACAGTTGGTGGTAGGGCTCCTGGTCAAACAAGATCTACAGCAAATAGAGGATTACAAGCTAGATACAAAGCATGCCGCCCGGCAAGAATGGATCGCACCTCAATACAAGTGCATGCATAAGCATATATATCCGTCTGCATAGTTCTAGTGTTTTCGTCCAGAAGTTCAGGAGCGAGAAATCGCAGTGACCCGCCGAAGTTTGATGACGTATGGCCAGTAGGTCCCCCATCAAGAATTATAGAAAGTCCAAAATCACAAATACTCGCTCTTCCATCTCCATCGATCAGCACGTTCCGCTGAGCATGTCAATTCATCAGCGAAGCACCACTGTCCATATACTCAACCCTACCCCTTTAAGATCACCGTGTATAATTGGAGGCTTGTGTTCATGCAAGTATTGTAACCCAAGCGCAACATCGGTGCACTGGAAAGATTAACCTCAGTGGGGGAATCCATATTCGAGAGAGCGTATATGGATATGAACACACGATAATCTCTCGATTGACACTTGGATTCTTTGCCAGAAAGCTCACGACATCACCATGAATGTACGAGATTGACACGAGACCAGGCCCTTCAGGTTCTTCAGTATGACCTAATAATCTCACCACGTTCTCGTGATGCAATTGAGCCCATATTCGCATTTCTACGTGGAGATGCTACACCTATCGTGAACGGAAGGTCCATGGTGCAACTGTCGGACAAATTACAAATTACCTTGAGGAGTTTCCGTTTGACTGTCGACTCATCCGTATACGAAACATGAAGGACCTTGAGGGCGACCTAAGGCATCGGCTATTAGTACATGCACCCTCCGGGAGGCATCAATTGAAAAGAGCACCTGAAGAGTTCGGTGGGGGTCGTCGTCGGTGGCAGAGAACAAGGTGCCTCTCCAGACTGAGGAGTACCCTCCTCTGGCCATAGGTGTTGGGCCTAAACGAACAATGCCGCCAGTCAAGTCGGGAGTTTCGGGACAGCTGGGTTGAGGATTAGTAAATCGTGGGCTGGTTTGTGGGGCGTGTCGCGAAGCTTCTGCGGAAGGGGCTGTAACCACAACCCCTTGCAGAATGGATGTGGCTTCATCTATTCGGGTGGAACCCTCTTTAGGAGTGGGGGTTGAGGATGGATCGGCGGGTTGCATGGGTCGCCTGTCATCGGCTTGGCGAGATAAGGGGTTCCTGGTTCGGGATATTGAACGGCGATGCGGATCGTACCATGACGGGGAGTCGATGGACCTTGAGGTGGGTACATTGGAGCGGTTAATTTCGCGACCTCGAGGCTGGTCACCACCATCGTTCTCAGCGTTGGTTTCAGGAGCAGGTACTGCACTATGCGCATTGGGCGACTGCATTGGGGGGGGTCCTTGGAGATATTCCTCTGATAAGGGTGGTGCTGAGCCAATATGTGCTATTTTCTCTTTCGTACCTGCTAGGATTGAACCGCACGCTCGGGACCATCCTGTTTTGAGCTCGGTGGTTGGGACAGAGAAGTGGGTTTGTTTTCCCATGTCTTCGGTGCTGAAAGTGAGATCTTTTTCATGTTAGGGTTCCGGATGGAAAACTTGTGCTCCATGGATGCCGTACTGGCCGCGTGCATTACGAAACGGTCGAGGGTGCGCTCGAGCCAGCTTGGCGTGGGCGCTTTGACCCAAGATCCCCCGAAGCCTTCATGAAGCATTCCAATGACGACGCCAACACACCACCTAGAGTTCAACCCAGTCATGGTGATTACATCGGTGAGAAGGTCTATGACGTGACGGAAATTCAGGGTAGCAAATGTGGTGGCCATGATCTCATCATCGAGGGGTTCCCAGAGCGTGGAGCGGGAGGTGGAGAATCGGATTGTACCCGGCCCATTGGACCGCTTCTCCGCCCGCAACCAGACAATTGGCACCCCCCCATTCGGGATGTGGACACACATGAGCAGATAGTGGAACTGGAAGTTCATTCAGCCGCCTGGAACGCAAGGACACAATAGACTATACCAGCCAGGCCATGTGTGTAGCATGCGATGTCTTGGACATCCCCCGATATAAATGCATGCAGCCTACCAAAAGTCTCCGTTATTAGGCCGATGCACGTATTCAACAGGATGACTCACGGAGACTCAGGAAGTATCTCATAGAAGTCAGAAATGGTCCAGGAGATTGGAGCTCCCTCTTCTGCCATAGCAGTAAAAGAGCCATCGTCAACGGCGGGAGACAAAGCCCTTCCCCAAGGCATGAAGATGCGCCACCTCGCTCTGTCTCCATTTGCCATCAGCATTAGAAATGTGGGGGACTTGACACGAGAGTCATAACAATGAGTGGAGAACACACATAATCGACATTTAACGGGATGAATTCTTTGCGTCTAAGTACGACCCAAGGCTCGCTTTGCGAGCAGGTGGGTTCGGTCACAGGTCACACGTAAGTACGCTGTCACGCATTTGAAACGCGCCCTCAAAATCAGATGAGGTTGGAGCCTCGCTCCAACTTCCTCTCCATGATGAACTGGTCTTTTCCTGTCGGAGCTTCTCGGGGCCGGTGACATGGCGAACTGCCCGTTTTGAAGCGTCACAAGAATTTGGTGCGAACGACCCGTTGAAGGAGGACAGAAATCCGCATGCCGGGTACTAGATTTTTCCCAGGTATCCGTAGCTAGATGAGGTAATGTGACGCGATACGTTCTTCTCTCCGCGAGTCCAGCAGCTACCTACATTTTTTAGATGAACTATGCTCCTTTGTATCTAGGTGACGTGACCCCTGGGGACTCATTTTTCTCTCTTCTTGTTTTCTTTCCCTCAATTCAGGATGAATGCTGTCTAGTGGACCCGACATTATGTTGCCTTCACCCTGTCCCCCAGTATTTATTTCTCTGCACCAGTCTTGAATAATTACTCAGCATCGAGTGGGCCGATTCCGCCGATTCAAACTCTGGTGTCGAGAATCACAAACAATCCCTCCGCGGAATCAGGGAAACAGTCCTGTGGGCATTTCCGGCGTGTCCAGGCTGTTGGGGAAGCGTCTTGTGCATGCACTCCCCTTGGATCCCGATTGACGGAACAGGAGTAGATTAGGGAATGACCGTCAAGTATGATCTGGTACAAACCAGTCATTGATCGTTCTCACACCCGGGCCAGGCAGGCGAGTTGGCGGGGGGGGAGAGAACTGTTGATGCGTCCCACTCGCGTTCCTTTAATGCCCACGTGTTTTTCTATGTCCTCCGGAGGCCCAAGGGTTCCACAGACACCAGGTAAGTCAATCTGCATGGAGTGTCCGAAAGTTGATCAATGAAGCCACCGAGGGCGTCCACTTAGTGTGGCTAATTTTTTCGCACCGTCCTCGAGATTCTTGCTTCGTTCAAGCGTTCCGAAATTTTCAATTCCTCGTGGATGATTTCTCACATTATTATGATCTCCCCCAGCAATGTAAATTATTCAAGGATAATTAATCCCGTTTGAGATTCTTTCTTCCTCGTTCAAGTCGTACAGATACATCTGTCTGGAATTGACATCTACCAGTCGTAGCCGCATGCATACGTATACAACATGACGCATGTGAATAAGCCAGAAGATGACGGCCGGTCGTGAGGAGAGGAGATTGTGGCTAAAATCCCTGTGACTCGACTCGACCTGCAGCGGGTCATGGCCCAGTTCCGATACACCCGTTAAAACCTCTGGTATAATTCTCATCCTGACGTCCATTATACCGTTTCCGGGCTGACTTTCTTGTAGAGCTCATAGGACACCGTCGACGAATAGGGGAGGCGAAATTTCACCGAATAATCTGTCCAATTTGAGACGTAGGGAGGGATCTCCGATGATGACACACCCTTTCCCGAGAGAGAGGAAGAAGCGCCGGAGTCATCCTCTGAATCTACCAAGACCTTGTCAGCTTTATTTGCGCTAGAGAATAAGGTACGACGTACCGTCAAGGATCCCGTTATCGACCAATTCCCAGCGATAACGCTGATAAATCGGGACTTGGTGAAATGAGGTCGAAGACTTCACGAGAACGCTCAGTCCTTCAATGTCGACCCAGATCAGCATTGCTTGTTCAATGCCAGGAAGGCACATAAATCGAACACGCCTCCCCTGTACACCAATAGTTCGGGTGCGTAATCCAGTAGAGTACTATCCAGAAAGAGCACGTACGATTCCTTTGTGGACAGCCAAGTTTTTTCGATAAGTACGGTACAGGCAGCGCTTTATAGTGTCGATGATTAAGTTCAATGGCGGCCGACTCGATCGGTCGTGATCCCAGCAGCGCTTCAAGATTCGCAAAACCGAAGGAAAGGCGACACCCTCGTTCGATGGTCCAAAGGGAGGCTCACGCTTTGATATAGCACGGATGAGGTGTGCCTCTTTGGACAGTTGGTGGTAAGGCACCTGGTCAAACAAGATCTATGGCAAATAGAAGATTACAAGCTAGATACAAAGCATGCCGCCTGATAAGAATGGATCGCACCTCACTACAAGTGCATGCATAAGCATATATATCCGTCCTGCACAGTTCTAGTGTTCTCGTCAAGAAGTTCAGGAGCGAGAAATCGCAGTGACCCGCCGAAGTTAGATGACGTATGCCAGTAGGCCTCCCATCCAGAATTATAGAAAGTCCAAAATCACAAATACTCGCTCTTCCTTCTCCATCGATCAGTACATTCCTCTGAGCACGCCAATTCATTAGCAAGACACCACTGCACCATGTATTCAACCATACCCCTTTAAGATCACCATGTACAATAGGGGGATTTGTGCTCATGCAAGTATTGCAATCCCAGCGCAATATCGGCACACTGCAAAGATCAAGCTCAGTGGGGGATGGATCCCATATTCGAGAGAAAGCAAATGGATATAAACGCACGATGATGTCTCGATTGGCACTTGGATTCTTCCCCAGAAAGCTCAGGACATCACCGTGAAGATACGAGATTGAAACGAGACCAGGCCCTTCAGGTTCTTCAGTATGACCTAATAATCTCACCACATTCTCGTGACGCAATTGAGCCCATATTCGCATTTCTACATGGAGATGCTACACCTATCGTGAACGGAAGATCCATCGTGCAACGATCAGATAAAATATTACCTTGTGGAGTTTTCGTTTGACTGTCGACTCATCCGTATACAGAACATGAAGGACCTTGAGGGCGACCTAGTATGGCATCGGCTATTAGCGCATGCACCCTCCGGGAGGCATCAATTGAAAAGAGCACCTGAAGAGTTCGGTGAGGGTTGTCGTCGGTGGCGGAGAGCAAGGTACCTCTCCAGACTGAGGAGTACCCTCCTCTGGCCATGGGTGCTGAGCCTAAACGAACAATGAGGCCAGTCAAGTTGGGAGTTTGGGGGGGACTGGGTTGGGGATTGGCAAATGGGGGGCCAGCTCGTGCGCCTTGTGCCAAAGCTTCTGGGGGAGGGGCCGTAATCACAACACCTTGCAGAATGGACGTGGCTTTCCCTATTCCGGTGGAAGCCTCTTTAGGAGGTGTGGGAGTTGACGATGGATCGGCGGGTTGCACGGGTCGCCTGTCATCGGTTTCGCGAGATAATGGGTTCCTGGTTCGGTGTATTGAACGATGATGCGGATCGTACCGTGACAGGGATTCGACGGGCCTTGAGCGAGTACATTCGAGGGGTTAATCTCGCGACCCCAAGGCTGGTCACCACCATCCTTCTCAGTGTCGGTTGCAGGAGCAGGTACTGCACTATTTGCATTGGGTGACTGCATTGGGCGGGGTCCTTAGATGTTTCTCTGATAAGGGTGGTACTGAGCCAATAAGCGCTATTTTCTCTTTCATACCTGGTAGGATTGAACCGGCACCCTCGGGACCATCCTGTTTTGAGCTCGGTGGTTGGGACTGGAGGGGTGGGTTGGTTTTTCCATGTCTCCGGTTCCTGAAGCAGGATCCTTTTCATGTTAGGGTGCCGGATAGCAAATTGGCGGAGCACGGATTCCGTCGTGGGCGCCGTGTGCGTCACGAAAACATCAAGGGCGATCTTGACCCAGTCTGGTGAGGGCGGTTTGACCCAAGATCCCCTGAAGCCTCCATGAAGCATTCCGATGACGATGCCAACCCACCACCTGGAGTCCATCACATTCGGGGGAGGTACATTAGTATCATTGAGAAGGTCTATCACATGACAGAAATTTAGGGTAGCAAATGTAGTGGCCATGATGTCATCATCGCCTGGTTTCCAGAGCTTGGAGCGGTCGGCCGAGAATTCGATTCTCTCCGGGTCGTAGGCCCGCTTCTCTGCCCGCAACCAGACAATTGGCACCCCCTCGTTCTGGATGTGGACAAGCATGAGCAGATAGTAGTGCTGGAAATTCATTCAGCCGCCTGGAATGCAAGGACACGATAGACTATGCGCCCCGTCTTCTTTGTAGCATGCAATGTTTCGGACATCCCCTGATATAAATGGATGCAACCTACCGAAGTCTTCATTATTATGGCGCTGCGCGTATTCAACAGGATGGCTTACGGAGACTTGGGAGAGGTAATCATCTCATAGAAGTCAGGAAGTCTCCAGGAGATTGGAGCCCTCACTTCTGCCATAGCAGCAAAAGAGCCAGCGTCAACAAACGTAACCGCGGGAGATAATGCCCTTCTCCTTGGACGTATGCCTGTGAGAACGGGCCGCCTCGCTCTGTGTCTGTTTGCCATCAGATTAGAAATTCGGGAGATTTGACATCATTGAGTAATAATCTTCTGATGTTTACATAAGAGAGGGAATTTCGTTCGTCAGGTGACTGGGATTGTGCAGTATCCCGACTCTTACGTTTACGTAAGAGAGGGTTTAGAGGGAATTTCGTCGTCACGAGACCACTTTCGATGTCCATGGCTGTGTGTCCATGGCTGTGTGTCCGTCCATGGCTGTGCGTCCATGGCTGTGTGTCCATGGCTGTGCGTCCATGGCTGTGCGTCCATGGCGGTGCATCCATGGCTGTGTAGTCATCAGTGCTCTGTATCCCAAGGCCCTCATCATCTCTAACGACAAGGTGGAGGAGGAACCGCTGGTCTCGCCGGGCTCAGAGTCTTCCTCAGGTCGACCGGCCAAAGCCATGTCTTTCGACGCATGAAGTAAACTATCTCCTTGAGCAGATGGGACTTCATGAACCAGACGAGAGGCTTCCGGAGCTGCTTGATCCACAATGGATTCGCCTTTTAGGTAAGAAGTTTTGTGATGAACTATGACCTAGCACTGTGAGTACCCCATCTTCTACACCAATGACAGCCATCTTCCTAAACCTGGCTGAAATCAGTTTCCACTCAGATTCTTAGTGATCAACCACCAAGAACTGCTTGTATTTTAAGACTGTAAATTCTGTTGTGATCATAAACACTATTCAAGGCACCTCAAATAGAAGCAGTGATGATAGTGGTAGGATGCAAGAGAAAACTGAGTAAAATCAACGGACTACTAGCAAACGTCCTAAACAGCCGCGCGGTGATTAGAGTCGGGATTGGCGCTTGTCGCCGCTACGATTTTTCCATGGCGGTGCTAAACGAAAAACTCGAATCCACTTTCATACGTGATGTTCCGTTGACAACCATTGAAAGGCACGTTGCGTCGTGGCCTCTTTGAATTTGGAAGATTCCGTTCCCCTGCAGACCAAGGAACGAGTTGAAGCTGTCCCGGATACGGCGTCATATGTATCCTATACTTTGTATAAACAGCGTTCTATTTGCTCATGCCCCTCTTCGTGGTTGATTATCCCTTTGACACAGTGGTCACTTCGGTGCACATGCTCTCCACATTCCTTGCGGGTGTTAGCTCTAAAGTGGTGGAGTATATGAATCTGAGGCTGAGTATCCTTGGCAGTCTTAGGCTCAACAAGTGAGTGTTAGTGCACGGGGCATGATATATACGATAGAACCATGAAGAAACACAGATAAAGAGTGAGAACTATAAGGCAGAACATGTACAGATCCACCAGAGGAATAAGACCACAAAGTGCCAGGATGGGCACATCGGGGTAGAGGATAAAACCATATCCACCGAAGTATCATGGCCATGTGGGGATCCACCCAAGGTTCATAGACAAAAGACATGGCACCCACCAAGCCAGAGAGACGATAAGAGCCCTTTCCGAGATTCAGCTACAGACCCCTACTCAGGGAGAACGAAAAAGCAACCAACGCTGACCATCGTTGTGCTCGGTGAGAATGGCCAGGCCGTGAAGATGTGTCCAAACTTCCAAGGATACGGCACACACCACGAAGTACTGTATAGGCGGATCATCCCTCTACTCAGAAGACGACGAAGGAAAGAGAGTCACACAGCCCCTTGCCGCTCCGAGTTCTGATGTTGGCCGCAGGGGTCTTCATTACCTATTTAGCCACGAGAAAATGAGGCGAGAGTGGATATAGAAAATATACCGTGTGAGATCCAAAAGCCGAAACGACGCTCTTGTAGGTTGAATGATAGCGAAGTACAGGAAAAAAAAACAAGGGACGTGAAAGGGGACGATCATAGGATCCCAGTGTCCTTCAGTTTCCTTGAATCCTGCAAAGACGAAGTGAATCTGGAGTATGGAAATGACAACGGCCAAAACACCCATAGACCACGTACGTTTGCCTAGATTCCTGCATCGACAGAGTAAAATAAAGGCTCACAGAATAGATACTAAGCCTCGCCCGGCTCGCCTCGTAGATTTGTTTCACCGTCTTGATGTGGTCGCACAACTTGTGTACTAAGAAAAAAAAAGATCTACCAGGACGCGGGGGGGCTTGACCTGAAAGACTTGTTTCCGGTTCAAGAACAAGGCTACACTGACGATAAAGGACTATCACGAGCAGACGAGGCCATCAAACAAGAGTCAAGATCGAGAAGTGTCTCTCCATACATCAGCCTAGTATACTGTAACCCTACCATTTGCGGTGGGCGGTTTTCAGCCTCAACCGTGCGGGCTCATTGGAAAACACGTCGCCTCCAGAGCCGTCACTCCAGAATGGAGTGCTATGGCACGGTTCAAAGGCACTGGAATGAGGAGAAGCGCGACGAGGGAAGGGGATCACAACTGAAGGTGATAAGCATGGCGATCTTATCAACGAGGTGCGGCGCAACGCGGTCACGGTCAAGTGATCTCGAGGAAAATTGAATTACTTGCCTATAAGTACGATACCAAGCCCTCTTTTGAGTTGTTTGGGGACTGCGCTAGCGTTGTACTGCTAGATCATAGACTCGGTCACTGGTCACACATAGGTTGTCACGCATCACAGAGAACTCGAATCAGATGAGATTGGAACCTCGTTCCAACTTCCTCTTCGTGAACCGATCTTTGCCTTAGTCGGGGCTCATTGGCACGGGTGAAATGACAGACTATCCGGCTTGAGGTGTCACAAGAATTTCGTGCACATCGCCCGTCGAAGGACGACAGAAATCGACACGTCAAGAACTGGATTCTACCCAGGTGTCCGCCAGCGGGTAAGGCAATGTAATGCGATGCGTTCTTTTCTCCACGCACCCAACAGCTGCATGAACTACGTACCTTAGGTTGTGTCTGGATGACGTGACCTCCCGGAACTTTTTTTGTTTCTCTCAACTCAGGATGACCAGTGTTGGGTGTACCCGATATTCTCTTACCTTCACCATGTCCACTTGTGTGTTTCTCTGCACCCGGTCTTCAATAATTAGTAACCCTCACAGCGTCGAGTGGGCCGATTCAAACCCTGGTGTCCAGAATCACAAAACAGCTGGGCGGATCCCTTTTGTGGAAGTCCCGTGGGAATATCTGGTGCGTCCAGGCTGTTGGGAAGCGTTTTGTGAATGCTCTCCCCTGATCCTGATCCCGATTGACAGAGTGGGGATGGATTAGGGAATGACCGTCAAGTATGATCTGGTGCAAAGCAAAGCAATCATTGATCGATCCCACTCCCAGGCCAGATGGGCGAGTTGTGGGGGGGGGAGAGAGCAGTTGGTACGTCCCACTCACGTTCCTTTTATTCCCTTTGCGTTTTTCTGTGTCCTCGGCGGCCCCAGGACTTCCACAGATAGCACATAAATCAATCTGCGCGAAATGTGCAGAAGTTGACTAAAGAAGCCGCGAAGAATCTCTACTTAGTATGGCCGATTTTTTCGCACCGGTTCCTTCAACATTCTGAAATTTTCGATTCCGCGTGGTTGATTTTTCGCATTAATCTCCTCCCAGGAGTGTAAACGCACCATGTATCCAAGTATAATGCCTGTGCGATATCTTTTCTTCCCCCCTCAAGTCGTACACGTACATCTGTCTGGAATTGACATCTACAGTCGTAGCCGTATACATCTACACATACAACATACAGCATGACTCCCATGAACAAGCCAGAAGATGACAGCCGATCGTATGGAGAGGAGATTGAGATTGTGGTTAGTATCCCTGACTCGACTCGACCTCCAGCAGTCGCAGCCCTCTCTCCGATACGCCCATTAGAAGCTCTGGTATCAATTCTTATCCTACTATCCATTATACCGTTTACGAAGAAGTTTTGTGGTAGGACTCGTAGGACATCCCCGACGAGTAGGGGAGACGGAATTTTATAGAGTAATCCGTCCATTTTGAGATGTGGGGTGGGCTCTCCGATGATGAAGCACCCTTCCCCTGCAGAGAGTAAGAAGCATTGGAGCCATCCTCCGAGTCTATCAACACTGTATTAGGTTTGACTGCTGTTAGAGACTAAGGCGCAACGCACCCTCGAGGTTCTGCCCATCCATCAATTCCCAGCGATAACGCTGGTAGATCGGAACTCGGTGGAACGAGGTCGAAGAATCCACCACGATAGTCAGTCCTTCCACGTCGACCCAGATCAGTATTGCCTGTTCAATGCCAGGGAGGCACATAAATCGAACACGCTTCCCCTTGTAAACCAATAGTTTGGGTGCATAATCCAGTAAAGTACTATCGAGAAAAGACGACGTACGATTCCTTGGTGGACGCCCAAGTTCGTTCGATAGGAGCGGTACAGGCAGCGCTGTAGAGTGTCGATGATTAAGTTCACTGATGGCCGACTCGATCGGTCGTGATCCCAGCAGCGTCTTAAGATTTGCACAACTGAAGGAAATGTGACTTCCTCGTCCGATGGTTGAAAGGGAGGCCGAAGAGGGTCCAGTATAGCACGCATAAGGTGTGCTTGTTCGGACAGTTGGTGATAGGGCCCCAGGTCAAACAAGATCTATAGTGAATGGACAATTAGAAGTTAGACACAAAGCGCGCCGTATTACAGCGAGACTGCATCTCACACCTGGATACAAGTGCATGCATAAGCCCATATGTCTGTCTCTACGGTTCTCACCTGTTCGTAGAGAAGTTCCGGAGCCAGAAACCGCAATGACCCGCTGAAAATTGATGATGTGTAGCCAGTAGGTCCTCCATCAAGAATTGTAGACAATCCAAAATCACAAATACTCGCTCTTCCTTCCGCATCGATCAACACGTTCGGCTGACGATATCAATTGATCAGTAAGGGCACCACCGCTCGGCGTGTTCAAGCATACCCCCTTCAGATCGCCGTGTATAATGGGAGGGTCGTGTTCATGCAAGTATTGTAGCCCCAGTGCGACATCGGCACACTGTAAAGATCAAACTCAGTGGGCGAAGGATCTCATATTCGAGTAAAGTATATGGATGTGAACACACGATAATCTCTCGATTGGCCCGTGGATTCTTCGCTAGAAAGCTCAATACATTACCGTGGGGGTACGAAATTGAAACGAGACCAGGCCCTTCGGGTTCTTTAGTATACCCTAATAATCCCACCACGTTCTCGTGAAGCAATTGGGCCCACACTCGCATTTCTCTATACAGACGCTACACCTATCGTGAATGAAATATCCATGGTGCAACCATCAGATAGAATTACCTTGTTGAGCTTCCGTTTGGCGGTGTGTTCATTCGTGTGTGAAGGACGAAGCACCTTGATAACGACCTAGGACATCGGGCGTTAGCACATGCGCCCTGCCAGGAACCAGCAAGTGACAAGAACACCTGAAGACCTCTGTCAGGGTCGTCGGAGGGGGCAGAGAGCAAGCTACCTTTCCAGACAGAGGAGTACCCGCCTGTGGCAATGGGTTCTGAGCCCAAACGAAGAATGCGCCCCGTCAAGTTGGGAGTTTCAGGGGGATTGGGTTGGGCATTGGTAAATGATGGACTAGCTTGTGGACCTTGTCCGACAGCTTCTGGAGAAGAACCGTAATCACAATGTCTTGGGAATGGACCTGGCTTTGTCTATTCCGGTGGAAGCCTCTTTAGGAGGTATCCGAGTGGGAGAAGTAGGACTTGAGGAAGCACTAGCGGGCGGCACCGGTCTCCGCTCGTCGGTCTGATCAGATAAGGGGGACCCGGTTGGAGACACTGAAGGACGAGGCGGATCGCGTGGTGTCAGGAATTCGGGGGCCTTTAAGAGTACATTGGAGCGGTCAATTGCTAGGGCGGGACGAATCTTCGTTTTTCGATCTCGACGCCGGCGGCTAGCTTTCTTCTCAGGACCGGCCCCATTGGCAGGTACAGCACCGTTTGTATTAGGCGACTGCACTAGCCGAGGTTCTGAGGGATGTTCCTGTGAAGAGGTCGATGCATGTGCTATTTTCTCTTCCGTACCTGTAGGGTTAAGATTGGCTCCCTCGCGATGATCCTGTTTTACGCTCAGTGGTTCGGGTAGAGGAGTGAGCTCGTTTTCCCATGCCCCTGGCTCCGTGAGTGAGATTCTTTTTATGTTAGGGTGTCGGATAGCAAATTTGCGCTCCACGAATTGCGTGGCTGTGACCATCTCGCTTCCGAAAAGATAGAGGGCGATGTTGAGCCAGTCTGGGGGGGGCGGATTGACCCAAGATTTTCCAAAGCCTCCATGAAGGATTCCGATGATGATGCCTGCGTACCACGTAGGTATATGAATTCTGTAAGCTTTAGTTACTCCATGAGGGAGAAGGTTGAGAAGGTTTATGACGTGACCAAAATTCAGGGTAGAAACTACGCTCGCCATGATGTCATCGTCGCTTGGTTTCCAGAGCTTGGAACGGTCAGTGGAGAATTGTATTACATTTGGCTCAGAGAGCGGCTTCTCCACCCGCACCCAGACAGCAGACACCCCCTCGTTCCGGATGCGAACGCGCATGAGGAGGTACTCGTCGGCCTGAAGGTTCATTCAGCTGCTCGGAATGCAAGGACACCGAAAGGCTATGCCAACCCTGTCTGCGTAGTAAGAGATGTCTCGGACATCCCCTGATGTAAATGCCCCCAGCCTACCAAGAGCCTCTGTTATTATGCCACTGATGTATTGCGACAGGATGACTTGCCCAGAGTCAGGAGAGGTAACTTTCTTATAGAAGGAAGCAATGGACCAGGTGAATGGAGTTTCCGCTTGTGCAAAAGCAGCAAAATCTGCAGGGTGATTGGGGGGAGCCAAGATCCGTTTCCTTCGGGATATGTATGGGACAACGGACCACTTCTCTCTCTCTCTGTTTGCCATCGAGATCAGAAAGGCGGAGAATCCGGGCGAAAGTCATACTAGCATTGAGCAGAGTCATATAGGAATCCACAAGCGCGAGGCACTATTGACTGCACGTGCCCGGAATGTACTGACCCATTCCATCCCTACCGGTTTCTTTTGGCAGTCGAAGACCAGAAATCTTCTCTGTCACAGCTTGCACGATGCGATGGCTGATCAATTTAAGTCTCGGCTATCCAATCAGGGGACTCATAAGCTTGCGCCCTTGCGATTTCGTCCCCCCACCACCGTCAACGGTTCAGAGTTCAAGTACATACACCCAGGATGAACCTAAACATGATGCAGCCGTACCGCTGTGAGCTGGGATGCATTTTCATCGCATGGGTGTCGAGATAGTCTCATAGCCATCGCCTCAAATCTTCCGATCTTCCGATACCATTCTCACCAAGTGCAATGATGGTAAGCCTTTTCCTTTGTCATCGTCTTCGATGGGGATCGCCCTCACTCAGAAGACGATCAGGGAAAGAATGAGTTACACAGCCCCTTGCTATTCCGAGATCCAACGCCTTATCCACCTATTTAGGAACGGGTAAAGGAAGGAAGAGTGGATACAGAAAATGATCCGCGAGAGATCCAGAGTTGGAATGACGCCCCTGTGGCGTGAGTGACTGAATGATGGCAAACTAACGGAAAACCCCAAGGGGCGCGAAAAGGGACAGTCAAAGAATCCCAGCGTCCTTCCAGTTCCTTCACTCTTGCGAAGACAAGGTGAATCTGGAGGATGGAAGGGACACAATGGCCCAAACACGCATATATCACGTAGCTTTGCCTACATTCCTGCGTCGATGTTGTAAATGAGGACCCGCCTGGACAGATACTAAGCCTCGCCCGGCTCTCCGTAAATTTATTTCACCGTCTTGATATGGTCCGCATAACATGTGTATCGAGAAAAATAACGGCCTGCCGGGACGCGAGGGGGGCTTGATTTGGGCGATCTGTTTCCGGTTTAAGAACAGGGTTGTATTGGTGCTAAAGGACGTTCATGAACTGACCACACGATTAAATGAGAGTTAAAGTCGTGTCTCCATACCCATACATCAGCATATACCTGTGCAATTTACTGTGCGCATTTTCATCCTCCACGATGCGGTTTGGTTGAAAACCACGCCATTTTCAGGGCCGTCTCTGGAGCGTATGATGCTATGATACGATTGAAGGACTCAGCGAACACCATAGGAGAAGAAGCGCTATGAAGGAAAAGGTCCTCAGATGAAAGTGATGAGCATGGCGGTGGTCTAAACGAGGCACGGCGTGGGGCTGTCACTGGCCTCACGTAAAGTCGAATTGTTTGCGCATAGATATGATAGAAGGCTTGCTTTTGGGTTGGTCGGGCACTGAACAAGCACTATGGAGCCGCGCCTCGGTCACAGGTCACAGCTGTGATGCGTCACAGACCAAACGAAGCGGAAGCAAAAGTTTCCTTCACTAGGTACTATAGGGTAGTATAGGCCTTCGTGCCTCCAGCCTCAACTGGGTGTGAGCCATGAAGCCTAGCTGTATTATCCATTATTCTACGCCGCGAATGGAATTGCCTCTAATTTCTTGTCTACAATTCCATCTGGATCTACCGCCGAATTCCTGGGTGACCCGAGTTTTCGAATTCCATCCGGATGTCACCCGTACTCCTCAGGCATTGACTACGTTCGCGAGACTGCGGAGCTAACCACCCGCGCGACTGGGTATACGTAGGAGTCTGCATTCAACGTTCCAAAATTTTCAATTCCACATGGTTGATTTCTCTCATTAATGTCCCGGGGGTACAAACGTTTCATATATTCAAGTGCGATGCCCGGGTGACATCTTTTCTTCCTCCCAAGTCATACACGTGTATGCATGTAGAATTGACATCACAGTCATAGTCACGTGTATATAGAGACAACACGAAGTAAGCCAAAACATGGCGGTCGGTGCTAGGAAATCGTGGCTAGTACCCTTGTGAGTCGAGTCAAACTCTAGCGGATCACAGCCCAGTTCCGATGCCCACGTTAGAAGCTCTGGTACAATTCTCGTCCTGGCGTCCATTATGCCGTTTCCGGGGCAACTTTCTTGTAGAGCTCATAGGACACCGCCGGCGAGTGGGGGAGACGAAATTTCACAGAGTAATCGGTCCACTTTGAGACGTAGGGAGGGATCTCCGATGATGACGCATCTTTCCCTAAGAGAGACGAAGAAGTATGGGATCATCCTCGGAATCTACCAAGACCTTGTCAGCTTTACTTGTGTTGGAGAGTAAGGTGCAACGCACCGTCGAGGTTCTGATTATCCATCAATTCCCAGCGATAACGCTGATAAATCGGGACATGGTGGAATGAAGTTGAAGACTTCACCACCATGCTCAGTCCCCCGTCGTCGACCCACATCAGCTTGGCTTGCTCAACGCCAGGAAGGCACACAAGTCGAACATGCCTCCCCTGCAAACCAATAAGTTGAATGCATAATCCAGTAGAGTACTACTATCCAGAAAGAGCACGTACGATTCCTTGGTGGACTCCCAAGTTTGTTCGATAGGTACGGTACAGGCAGCGCTTTATAGTGTCGATGATTAAGTTCAATGGTGGGCGACTCGATCGGTCATGGTCCCAGCAGCGCTTCAAGATTTGCAGAACTGAAGGAAAAGTGAATTCCTCATTCGAGGGCCCAAAGGGAGGCTCATGATTCGATATAGCACGGATGAGGTGTGCCTCATTGGACAGATGGTGGTAGGGCTCCTGGTCAAACAAGATCTACGGCAAATAGAGAATTACGAGCTAGATACAAAGCATGCCGCCTAGCAAGAATGGATCGCACCTCAATACAAGTGCATGCATAAGCATATATATCCGTCTGCACAGTTCTAGTGTTTTCGTCTAGAAGTTCAGGAGCGAGAAATCTCAGTGATCCGCCGAAGTTTGAGGACGTATGGCCAGTAGGTCTCCCATCAAGAATTATAGACAGTCCAAAATCACAAATACTCGCTTTTCCTTCTCCATCGATCAGCACGTTCCGCTGAGCATGTCAATTCATCAGCAAAGCACCACTGCACCCTGTATTCAACCATACCCCTTTGAGATCACCGTGTATAATTGGAGGCTTGTGTTCATGCAAGTATTGTAATCCCAGGGCAAATATCGGCACACTGTAAATATTAAGTTCAGCTGGGGACGGACCCCACTATTCGAATGAAAGCATATCGATGCAAACGCACGATAATCTCTCGATTGACACTTGGATTTTTCGCTAGAAAGCTCAAGACATCACCGTCAACGTAGAAGATTGAAACAAGACCAGGCCCTTCGTGTTCTTCGGTATGACCTAACAATCTCACCACATTCTCGTGATGCAATTGGGCCCATATTCGCATTTCTACATGCAGACGCTACCCCTATCGTGAATGAAACATCCATATGGGGTGCAACTATCAGATAGAATTACCTTGTGAAGCTTCCGTTTGGCCGTGTATTCGTCCGTGTGCGAAGGACGAAGCACCTTGATGGCGACCTAGGACATTGGGCGTTAGCACATGCGCCCTGCCGGGAACTAGCAATTGACAAGAGCACCTGAAGACCTCTGATCAGGGTCGTCGGAGGGGGCAGAGAGCAAGCTGCCTTTCCAGACAGAGGAGTACCCGCCTGTGGCAATGGGTTCTGAGCCCAAACGAAGAATGCGCCCCGTCAAGTTGGGAGTTTCAGGGGGATTGGGTTGGGCATTGGTAAATGATCGACTAGCTTGCGGGCCTTGTCCGACAGCTTCTGGAGAAGGAGCCGGAATCACAATGTCTGGCAGAATGGAGGTGGCTTTGTCTATTCCGGTGGAAGCCTCTTTAGGAGGTATCTGAGTGGGAGAAGTGGGACTTGAGGAAGCACTAGTGGGCAGCATCGGTCTCCTCTCAGTCGGTTTGATCAGATAAGGGGGTACCCGGTTGGAGATACTGAAGGACGAGGCGGATCGTGTGGTGTCAAAGATTCGGGGACCTTTGAGGGGGGTACATTGGAACGGTCAATTGCTGGGGCGGGGTCAATCTTCGTTTTTCGATCTCGATGCCGGGGGCCAGCATTCTTCTCAGCATCGGTCCCATTGGCAGGCACAGCACCGTTCGTACTAGGCGACTGCACTGGCCGAGGTTCTGAGAGATGTTCCTGTGAAGAAGTTGATGCTGAGCCAACATGTGCTGTTTTCTCTTCTGTGCCTGTAGAGTTGGGATCGGCTACCTCGCGATGATCCTGTTCTGAGCTCAGTGGTTCGGGTAGAGGAGTGGGCGCGTTTTCCCATGCCCCTAGCTCCGCGAGTGAGATTCTTTTTATGTTACGGTATCGGATAGCGAACTTGCGCTCCACGAATTGCGTGGCTGTGGCCATCTCGCTTCCAAACAGATAGAGGGCGATGTTGAGCCATTCTTGGGGGGGCGGATTGACCCAAGATGTTCCAAAGCCTCCATGAAGGATTCCGATGACGACGCCTGCGTACCACGTAGGTATATGAATTCTGTAAGCTTTAGTTACTCCATGAGGGAGAATGTTGAGAAGGTTTATGACGTGACCAAAATTCAGGGCAGAAACTACGCTCGCCATGATGTCATCGTCGCTTGGTTTCCAGAGCTTGTAACGATCGGTGGAGAATTGTATTACATTCGGCTCAAGGAGCGGCTTCTCCACCCGCACCCAGACCATGGACACCCCCTCGTTCCAGATGCGAACGCGCATGAGTAGGTACTCGTCGTCCTGAAGGTTCATTCAGCTGCTTGGAATGCAAGACACCGAAAGGCTATGCCAACCCTGTCTGCGTAGTAAGAGATGTCTCGGACATCCCCTGATCTAAACGCCCTCAGCCTGCCAAGAGCCTCTGTTATTATGCCACTGAATGTATGCGACAGGATGACTTGCCCAGAGTCAGGAGAAGCAACTTTCTTGGAGAAGGAAGCAATGGACCAGGTGAATGGAGTTTCCGCTTGCGCAAAAGTAGCTAAATCCGCAGGGTGATTGGGGGGAGCGAAGATCCTTCTCCTTCTCGATGTGATTGGGACAACGGACCACCTCACACCCTCTCCGCTGGCCATCGAGATCAGAAATGCGGGGAATCCGGGGCGAATGTCATACTGGCATTGAGCAAAGTCATTACAACGCGCACTACTGTATTGAGTGCACGTGCCCGGAATGTACCATCCCTACTGGTTTCGTTTGAGAGTCGAAGACCAGAAATCTCTCTTCTCTCGATAGCTGATCAATTTAAATCTCGCCTATCCAATCTGGGGACTCATAAGCTTGCGCCCTTACGATTTCGTCGCCCACCACCATCACGATCACAGAATTCAAGTACATACACCCAGGATGAACCTAAACATCATGCAGCCGTACCGCGGTAAGTTGGGATGCATCTTCATTGCATGGGTGTCGAGAAAGTCTCATAGCCATCGCCTCAAATCTTCCGATCTTCCGATACCATTCTCATCAAGTGCAATGATGGTAAGCCTTTTCCTTTGTCATTGTCCCCGATGAGAATCTCCCCTCACTCAGACGACGACCAGGGAAAGAATGAGTTACACAGCCCCTTGCTATTCCGAGATCCAACGCCTTATCCACCTATTTTGGAACGGGTAAAGGAAGGAAGAGTGGATACAGAAAATAGTCCGCGTTAGATCCAGAGTCAGAATGACGCCCCTCTAGCCTGGATGACTGGATGAAGGCAAAATAACGGAAAAACCCAAGGGGCGCGAAAAGGGACAGTCAAAGGATTCCAGCGTCCTTCCAGTTCCTTCACTCTTGCGAAGACGAGGTGAATCTGGAGGATGGAAAGGACACAATGGCCCAAACACGCATGGATCACGTAGTTTTGTCTACATTCCTGCGTCGATGTTGTAAATGAGGGGCCCTTTGAACAGACACTAAGCCTCGCCCGGCTCTCCGTAAATTTATTTTACCGTCTTGGCATGGTCTGCATAACGTGTGTATTGAGAAAAATAACGGCTACCGGGACGCGAGGGGCGCTTGATTTGGAAGACCTGTTGTATTAGTGCTAAAGGACATTCATGAACTAACGACGCCATCAAATGAAAGTCAAAGTCGGGTCTCCATACATCACCATATACGTGTGCAATTTGCTGTGAACATTTTTCATTCTCCACGATGCGGTTCGGTTGGAAACCACGTTGTCTCAGGGCCATCTCCGGAGCGTATGATACTATGATGCGATTGAAGGACTCAGCGAACACCACAGGAGAAGGGGCGCTATGAAGGAAAAGCTCCTCAGATGAAAGTGATGAGTGTGGTCTGACTAGGCACGCCTCGGTCACAGGTCACACCTGTGATGCGTCGTCACAGATCAAATGCAGCGGAAGCAAAACTTTTGGCTCCCTCCTTCAGTAGAGTATACGTATAGTCTAGGCCCTCGTGCCTCTCAGCCTCAACTTGGTGTGAGCCATGAAGCCCACTGTATTACCCATCATTCTGCGCCGCGAATGGAACTGCCTCTAATTTCTTATGTCTACAACTCCATCTGGATCTACCGCCAAATTCCTGGGTGACACGAGTTTTCGGATTCCATCCGGATGTTACCCGTACTCCTCAACTGTCAAAACTCACCACCATGATGCATTATACCGAACCGGGTGAGTATTCTTCAGCCCCCATTGCCAATGACATGCTAAGCCCAACAACTCGCTAGTTGAGTCCAGGTCCCCTTCTCCGCTAATCCCCATAGAGCTTGAAGTTCATACCTTCGAGTTGCGCGAAAACGAGGAGAAGGCGTTCATCGACTACAAATCTGATCCACGATTCTACGATTCCGGCCATAGGATGACGTTATCTTACCGCCGCAATAACGATGAGCCTGACGCTATCGAAAACAAAATTATCGACTCTTCCGATGAAACAGATGACAAGGCTTCCGCCGTTCTGGACGTCGTTCATGAGCTGCTCCCAACTATTCCCCACTTCTACCCCACTATCACCGGAATTACATTGAAAACAATTGGAGGAAAAATCACCGCTACGTTCGGCGAGGACGTAGTCGCAATCATCCAATACCTCCCCATCCCTTCGCATCTCTCCCACATTCCCACCGCGCCAATCAACGAGCTTCAGAAAGTTTCAAACTTGGGCTTCTGGGAAGAGCGCGTGGTGTGGAAAGGCGAGACCTACGTCTTCAAGATGATCATAGGCAATCTTCAAGATACCCTTCGTCAACTGACTGTTCTTGACAAGTTGTCTGGGTCCCCTCATATCGTCAACGTCGAAGCCATCGTGACCAATCGTGACTCTGACACTGTCCGAGGATTCCTAGCCCCCTTTATGAGCAGCGGGGACCTAGAGGGCGCTTTTTATATTGCACGCCAGACACAGAGGTCTCACGGACGAGATTGACCCGCCCACCCTCTTCGATTGGTCACTCAGACTCTCTTGGGCACGTCAAATTACGTGTGGTGTTGTCGACTTGCATTCCCTCTCAGTATACAAAGGGGATCTAGCACCCAAGAACGTGCACATCGCCTCCGGACAGGTCGTACTTGATCTCACTGCCATCGGTTTCTCCCCCGAGTTCGTGGCCCCGGAGGTTCTGGAAGAATATGGTGATGATATATCCGAATCCGGCTCCGAGTTGACGGCATCGGGGGATGTATACTCGCTTGGCCTCCTGCTCTATGTCGTGGCGGAGGAAAAGTGCGAAGACATAGATCCCACCAAATGGCACGACGGTAGGACGTGTGCCTGGTATAAAGAGATCGTAAAGAGGTGTCTTGTTTCGGACCCTGAGGCTAGGCCCTCTGCAGCGGAGGTCCTGTCCTTGTTGGAGAAAGGCGAGGTTCTTGGTTAGATTAAACCGATTGCTCCCCTCAGTGTTAGTCTCGATGCTGGGGGCCGGGTTATGTAAACATACCCAATCAATATGAACTTGACTTTCGGCAGGGCTCGCGAATGCGTGAATTAGTACAGTACTACCGGTTTGGAGTTGTCACCGTCGACAAAGGATATAACATCGTGAACTGGATTCTTCGGCGCCTACGATCGGTTAAGATAATTATATGCAATATATTCTTTCCCTATGAGCTCCATCTCGATGACCTCTGCCATTCAATTGTATCTGGATGATATGACTCCGTTTCTTTTCTCCAGTTCAGGATGAATAGTATCCACTGGGCCAGAGAATATCTTCCCTCCACCATGCCCAACTGTGGTTATTTCTCTGCACTTACCCTCGGTGTTGAAGCCTTGAATAACTCCTGACTCGGACATCATCTGTGCAGGCACTGGTCCGAGTTCCTCACAGCTTCGAGCGAGCTCATTCAGACTCTTGGTGTCCAGAACCAAAATAAACTGGGCAAATCCCCTCTGTGGAATACAGTAGGGAGACGGTCCCCTGGGACCGGCGTATCCAGGCTGTAGGAGAGCGTTTTGTGAGTGTTCTTCCTTTGGGTCCCAATTGATACAGCGGTACTAGATTACCGCCGACTATGCACTATGCATGAAGATGATCTGGTGCAAAGCAATCATTGATGGATCCTACACCTGGGAAGCACACGCGGGGGGGGGAGAACAGTTGGTGCGTCGCACTCATGCCCCTTTAGCACCCTCTGCGCTCTGAGTTTCTCTATATCACCGAGAGTCCCGAGAGGTCCGCAGGCAGCACGTAAATCTGTGCGAAATCGCGGAAGTTAACTAAAGCAGCCACGAAGAAGATGTCTAGTGTACTTAGTGTGGCTGATTTTTTCCGCACTGTCCTCGGGATTCTTCTGTCGTTCAACGTCTTTCGTTCAACGTTCTGAAAATTATCGATTGCGCGTGCTTGATTTCTCGTATTAATTCCCCTCCCCCCAGGAGTGCAAACAGCACATTTATCCAAATATAATACCCATATAGTATCCTTTCTTCCTCCTTCAAGTCGTACGCGTACAGTATATGTGTCTGGAATTGACATCACAGGTGTAGCCACATACCTACACAGACAACACGACGCGCATAAATAAGACAGAACATGACGGTCGGTGGTAAGGAAAGGAGATTGTGGCCAGTACCCCAGTGACTCGACTCAACTTCCAGTGGGTAATGGCCCCCCGTTAGAAGCCGTAGTATCACTCATCGTAGCACCCATTAAACCGTTTATGAAGTAGCTTCCTTGTAAGGCTCGTAGGACACCATCGACGAGTAGGGGAGGCGAAATTTCGCAGAATAATCTTTCCATTGTGAGACGTAGGGAAGCTTCTTCGACGATGATGAAGACTTCCCCAAGAGAGGGAAGAAAGAGGCGGAAGGCGAATGCTTAAGGCCCGCCCCACGGGTCCGAGATACATTGGAGTCAGCTTCCGAATCCACGAACACCCTATCAGCTCTTACGTGTGTTAGAGAAGGAGATGGGACCCACCCTCAGGGTTCTGTCTATCCATCAATTCCCAGCGATAACGCTGATAAATCGGGACTCGGCGGAATGAGGTCGAAGAATTCACCACGATACTCAGTCCATTGTCGGCCACCGAAATCAGCTTTGCTTGTTCAATTCCAGGAACACACATAAATCGAATACGCTTCCCCTGCGCACCAATAACATAGGTGCGTGAGCAAGTAGAGGACTATCCAGAAAGAACACGTACGATTCCTTGATGGACGACCAGGTTTGTTTGATAGGTTTGGTACAGGCAGCGCTGTATAGTGTCGATGATTAAGTTCAATGGTGGCCGACACCATCGGTCGTGATCCCAGCAGCGCTTTAAAATTCGCAAAAGCGAAGGAAAGGTGACTTCCTCGTTTGAGGGCTCAATCGGAAGCTGATGATCCAATATAGCGCGCATAACGTGTGCCTCCTTCGATAGTTGGTGGTAGGGCTCCTGGTCAAACAAGATCTACAATAAATGGAGGATTACAAGTTAGAGACAAAGCACCGTGGACAGCGAGAATAGGACCCACCTGAATGCAAGTGCATGCGTATGTATATATGTCTGTCTGCGCAGTTCTAGTGCTTTCTTCCAGGAGTTCAGGGGGTAGAAATCGTAGGGACCCGCCGAAGTTTGATGAGGTATGCCCAGTAGGTCCCCCATCAAGAATTATAGACAGTCCAAAATCACAAATACTCGCTCTTCCTTCTCCATCGATCAGTACGTTCGGCTGGACATATCGACTAATCAGCAAGGCACCACCGCTTCGTGTGTTCAACCATACCCCTTTAAGATCACCATGTATAATTGGAGGCTTGTGCCCATGCAAGTATTGCAATCCCAGTGCGACATCGGCACACTATAGATATCAAGCACAGCAGGGGATGAATCCCATATTGGAGTAAAAGTATATAGATGTAAACGTACGATAATCTCTCGATTGACATTTGGATTCTTCACTAGAAAGCTCAAGACATTGCAGTGAGGATACAAAATTGAAACGAGACCAGGCCCTTCGGGTTCTTCAGTATGACCTAACAATCTCACCACGTTCTCGTGGCGTAATTGGGCCCATATTCGCATTTCTACACGCAGACGCTACATCCATCGTGAACGAAAGATCTGTGGTGTAACTGTCAGACGAAATTACCTTGTGGAGTTTCTGTTTGAGCGTGTCCTCATCCACATACGAAGCACGAAGCACCTTGATAGCGACCTAGGGCATCAACTATTAGCACACGTGTTTTTCGGGAGCTATCAACTGAGAACACCTGAAGCGCTCGCTCAGGGTCCTCGGAGGGGGTAGAGAGTAAGGCGCCTTTCCAGACTGAGGAATACCCGCCTATAGCCATGGGTGTTGACCCCAAACGGACAATGCGACCAGTCAAGTTGGAAGCTTCGGGGGGACTGGGTTCGGCATTGGTGAATGATGGATTAGTGTGCTCTGTTGCCGCTTCAGACACGGGAATGATATCCACGGTCAGTGTGGAATTAGAAGCAAAATTTGAGCCCGGTATCTTCTGTTGTCTTTGTTGGGGACTTCCTTGGGTCATTTTCTCTGCGTTCACGATCGACGGAACGGCTTCATCAACGACCAAACCCAGACCGGGATCGTCGGTCTGGGATTGCGTACGTGCGTGCGGGTCTCGTCCAAAAGCTTCTGCGGAAGGAGCCGTAATCATAACATCTGGCAGAATGGACGTAGCTTCGTGTATTCCGGTAGAATTCCCCTTGGGAGACATTCGAGTAGGAGTTGGTGTCGAGGATGCAGGCTGCATGGGTTTCTCCTCATCAGTCTGATTAGATAAGGGGCTCCCGGTTCGAGATACTGAAGGACTATGCGGATCGTATGGTGTCAGTGATTCGGGGGCCTTCGAGCTGAGTACATTGGAAGGGTCAAGTCCTGGGGTGGGACGAATCTTCGTTTTGCGGCCCCGACGTTGGTCGCCAGTATGCTTCTTAGCACCGGCCTTATTTGTGGATACATCACTATTCGGATTGGTCGACCGCGCTCGCTGAGGTTCTCGGAGATATTTCTCCGACGAAGTTGGTGCAAAGCCGATATTTACTGTTTTCTCTTTCGTGCCTGCTGGGACTTCCTTGCGACCATCTTGGTTTGAATTCGGAGGCTGGGATGCAGGTGCAGACTCATTTTCCCATGTCTCTGGCTTCATGAGTGAGACCCTTTTCGTTTTAGGGTGCTGGATAGAAAATTGGTGTTGCACGGCTCGCGTAGTCCGGGGCATGTCCACCGCGAAAAGATTGAGGGCGATCTTGGCCCAGTCTGGCGGGGGCGGCTTTACCCAAGATTTCCCGAAGCCTCCATGAAGTATACCCATGACGACGGTAGCGTACCACATAGCGTCCCAACTGAAAGGGAAGATGAACCGATGGACGATGTTCAGAAGGTCTATGACATGACGGAAATCCAGGGCGGCAAATGTGGTGGTCATGATGTCATCGTCGCCTGGTTTCCAAAGCTTAGAGCGTTCGTGGGAGAATTTGATTATATCTGGTGGAGTCTTGGGCGGAGAACTAATGATGGCACGTTCTAGGTGCTGCCTCTCCGTCCGCACCCAGACCAGCGGGATTCCCTCGTTCTGGATGTGAACGCACATGAGCAGGTACTCGTGGGCCTGGAGGTTCATTCAGCTGCCTGAAATTCTGGGACACAATAGACTATGCCAACCCCATCTTTGTAGCACGCTATGTCTAGGACTTCCCCCGATGTAAATGCACCCAACCTACCAAAACCCTGTTATTACGTCGCTCCACAGATATATTGAACAGGATGATTTACCCAGAGTTAGAAGAGGTAAGCTCCTCATAAAAGCGAGTAACGGTCCAGGAGACTGGAGGGTCCACTTTTGCAATAGCAGCAAAATAACCGGCTTCAAAAGCGGCAGACAAAACACTTCTTATGTGAGGTGTGACAGCAGGCGACCACGCTCTGTCTCCGTCTGTCATCATGATCGGAAACGCGGGGAATCTGACACGAAAGTCATAGAATGGAGGAGAGGACGCTTATAGTCGATATTTAAGGACAGATCCAGGCCGAAGCCACGAGGCCAGAGAACATTGGGATGGAAACTTCAATATTCATCACCAGTAGGAGATGCACTGAAGCCTTACTCAAATCAGCAGGGGATCACTGGTTTTGTCAAGATAAAGCCTAAGATTCACCTCGGGAGATTGCTCCCAAGATCGTCACTCAGAATTCGGATACAGTTTTGTTGATATACACGTGACCAGAAGACCTCACAGGTTTCTTTGGCCCTCGAAGACCAAAAATCATCTCTTCTGCGTCAACCTGATGGTTTTGAAGATGACTGATCCACTTAAATCTCCTCGCTTCTTCGATGAAAACTTCAAGGGACGCCCTTGCGATTTCCTCCCGGAATCCCAGCACAGACGCCCGGACTGATCCTAAACATGACATACATGGACACCTGATGTTATGGACACCTGGTGTTGTGTGCTGTATCGCCGTAAGTTGAGGCTCATTCCTCAAAGGTGTCTACAGCCTGGTCACCTGGTGAAATAATTATGTACTATAACGCCCTCTCCCCACGAGTTCGCCAGCCCCATCTTTATTGCATCTGGATGATATGACCCTGCGACTCCTTTTTCTTTTCTCCTAATTCAGGATGAACACTATCGACTGGGCCAGAGAATATCTCACCTCCACCCCGCACCCGCGTTTATTTCTCTGCACTGGGTCTTGAATAATCCCGGACGCCGTCTGCTTACACTGGTACACGGGTTCCCTCACAGCTTCGAGTCGGCTTATTCAATTCAGACTCTTGGTGTCCAGAGCCAAAAAAAACAACGGGGCGACTCTCCTGTGTGGAAGACAGCGGGGAAAGTGTGAATTTCCGGCGTATCCAGGCTGTCGCCGAGCGTCTTGTGAGTGCTCTTCCCTTGGGTCCTGATTGATGGACTGGGGCTAGATTAAGGGAACGACCATCGAGTATGCGTGGTGATCTACTACAGACCAATCATTGATTGATCCCACACCCAGGCCACACACAAGGGGGCGGGGACGAACAGCTGGAGCGTCCCACTCACGTTCTTTTGATGCCCTCTGCGTTTCTTTATACCATCGAGGGGCCAGCACATGAATCTGTGCGGAATCGTGGAGATTGACTAAAGAAGCTGTGCACAGAGTGAGGCCGATTTTTCCTGCCCCGTCTCTGGATTCTTTCGTTCAACGTTTCCGAAATTTTTCGATTACGCGGGCTCCGTTTCTCACACTAATCACCCCCCAAGGAGTGTAAACAACACATTTGTCCAAATATTTACCCATATCGTATCTTTTCTCCCTCCTTCAAGTCGTACATATACAGTAACAGTACATGCGGCTGGAATTGACATCACAGGCGTAGCCACGTACCTACACATACAACACGATGCGCATAAATAAGACAGTACATGGCGGTCGGTGGTAAGGAAAGGTGATTGTGGCCAGTATCCCAGTGATTCGACTCAACTTCCAGTGGCTAATGGCCCCCCGTTACAAGCTCTGGTATCATTCATCGTGCCACCCAATATACCGTTTATGAAGTAGCCTCGTTGCAGGGCTCGTAGGACACCTGCGACGAGTAGGGGAGACGAAATTTGGCAGAATAATCCTTCCATTTTGAGACGTAGGGAGGGCTCTCCGACGATGGCGTGAATTTCCCCAAGAGAGAAAGAAAGATGAATATTGATCAGCTGCTCCATGGGGCCAAGATACATCAGACTCATCCTCTGAATCTGCCAACACCCTATCAGGTTTCACTTCTGTTAGAGAAGGCGAGACGCACCCTCGAGGTTGAGCCGATCCACAAATTCCCAGCGATAACGCTGATAAATCGGGACTCGGTGGAATGAAGTTGGAAGAATTCACGACGATGCTCACTCCCCCGTCGGCCACTGAAACGAGCGTTCCCTGTTCAAGGCCAGGAAGGCACATACATCGAACACGCCTCCCCTGTTGACCAGTAATCCAGGTGCATGAGAACCAATACAGCTCTATCCAGAACGAACACGCACGATTCCTTCCCGGACGGCTAGGTTTGTTCGATCGCTACGATAAAGACAGCGCTGTATAGTCTTGATGATTAGGTTCAATGGTGGCCGTCTCCATCGGTCATGATCCCAGCAGCACTTTAGGATTCGCCAAAGGGAAGGAAAGGTGATTCTCTCCTTCGATGGTTCAATGGGAGGCCGACGATCTGATATAGCGCGCATAAGGTGTGCCTCTTTGGAGACTTCGTGGTAGGGCTGCTGGTCAAACAAAATCTATAGCGAATGGATGGTTCTAGGTCAGACAGAAAGCCCAGCATCCGACAAGAGTGGATCCCACCTCAATACAAGTGCATGCGTATGTATATATGTCTGTCTGCACAGTTCTAGCGCTTTCCTCCAGAAGTTCGGGAGCCAGAAATCGCAGTGACCCGCCAAAGTTTGATGCCGTATGGCCAGTAGGCCCCCGTCAAGAATTATAGACAGTCCAAAATCACAAATACTCGCTCTTCCTTCCGCATCAATCAACACGTTTGGCTGAGGATGTCAGTTGATCAGCATAGGCACCACCGCTCGGCCTATTCAAGCATACCCCTTTCAGATCGCCGTGTATAATTGGAGGGTCGTGTTCATGCAAGTACTGTAACCCCAGCGCGAACATCGGCACACTGTAAAGATCAAGCTCAGTGGGCGAATGATCTCATATTCGAGTAAAGCATAAGGATGCAAACGCACCATAATCTCTCGATTGACACTTGGATTCTTCGCTAGAAAGCTCAACACATCGCCGTGAGGGTACAGCATTGAAACGAAACCTGGCCCTTCGGGTTCTTCGGTATGACCTAACAATCCCACCACGTTCTCGTGACGCAATTTGGCCCATACCCGCATTTCTACATGCAGACGCTATACCTATTGTGAATGAAAGATACCATGCTGTAACTGTCAAATAATTTACCTTGTGGAGTTTCTGTTTGAGCGTGTATTCGTCCGTATACGAGCACGAAGCACCTTGATAGCAACCTAGGGCATCAATTGTCAGCACAGGCGCCCTATGCGGAGTGATCAATTAAGAACACCTGCAAAGCTCGATCAGTGTCATCGGAGGTGGCAGAGAGCAATCTACCTCTCCAGACTGAGGAGTATCCGCCTGTAGCAATGGGTGTTAAGCTCAAACGATCAATGCCGCCCAGTCAAATCGGGAATTTCGGGGGGACTGGGTTGGGGATTGGCAAATGATGGACTAGTCTCTGGGCCTTGCTCAAGAGCCTCCGTAGAAGGGGCCGTAATCACAATGTCTGGCAGAATGGAAGTGGCTTCGTCTATTCTAATGGAAATCCCTTTTGGAGACGTCCGAGTGGAAGGGGTGGAGGCTGAGAATGGATTGGTAGGCTGCGCGGGTGGCCTCTCATCGATTTGGCCAGATAAGGGGTTCCCGGTTGGAGATATCGGAGGACGATGCGGATCGTAGGATGTCAGGGATTCGAGGGCCCTGGAGGTGAATACATTGAAGCGGTCAATTCCTGGGGCAGAGCGAGTCTTCGTTTTGCGATGTACTTGATCCTTCGTGTCTGCTTGGATTGAGTCATCAACCGCCGAGGGAGGATAAGCCATGGTAACAGTATCGTCTCCAGAGTACACGCTGGACGCAAGGGCATCAATCTCATTCGGTGACTTGAGGGTCCGACGGATATAAGGCTTTGGAGACCAGTCTATCCGGCGCCGTGTCGTCCAGAACATCTTCTGGGTTTGAGGGGTCGGACAGGACAACCCCAGACTTTTCGACAGGTGCACTGGACGCACTGAACTGCGGGGCCTCAGCCACGTCAGTAACATCAGTATTCAAATAAGCCGGAGTGTCAAGAACAGGTCTTTCATCCATAGCAGGGGTCAGGGCGTCCTCTAGTTCAGGTGGTCCCAACGTAACGGCCCTAGGCTGTTCGTCGGATGCTGTGGAAGGTGGGGCTTTGGGCGCATCGATAACTGGAGCTTCCCAGTCAATTAGAGAGCCAAGAATGGGTCCCTCAGATGCAGCAGCGCTCAGATCACCCTCTAGTTCAGACGGTCCGAGCGTGACGGGCTGTTTGTGGGATGCACTGAGCGGTAGGGTCTCGGGCACCTCGGTGACAGGAGTGTCCCAAGGAGTCGCAGTGTCAGAAACAGGTCTCTCAGATACAACAGAGGCCGGATCATCCTCTGGTTCAGGACTTTTGAGCATGACGGCGTTAGCCCGTTCGATGGATGCATTGGGTATTGCGGCCTCAGCCACGTTGATATCAAGGATTTCCCAATCAATTAGAATATCAGGAACGGGTCTCTCCGACGCAACAGTGGCCGGATCATCCTCTGATTCAGGCCCCTTGGTCGCAACGGCCCTAGGCTGTTCAACGGGTGCACTGGGCATGATTGGGGCCTCAGTCACGTCGATAAGAGATCCCCAATCAATTAGAGAATCCAGAATGGGTCTCTCATACGTAATGGAGGCTGGATCATCCTCTGATTCAGGACCTTCGGTCATGATGGCCCTAGGCTGTTCAACAGACGCACTGGGAACTGGGGACTCAGGGACATAGATAACAGGAGCCTCCCAATCAATTAAAAAATCAAGAACGGGGATCTCAGATGCCACAGGGGCAAGGGTGTCCCCAGGTTCAGGCGGTCCGGTCGTGATGACCCCAGGCTGTTCATCGGATGCACTGGAAAGTGGGGCTTTGAGCACATTGATAACCGGAGCTTCCCAACCAATTGAAGTATCAAGAACAGGTTCTCTAGAGATAGGAAGGGCCAGATTGTCCTCTGGTCCGGGCGGTCCGGGCGTGACGGCCCCAGGCTGGTCGACACGTGCACTGGGGGGCAGGGTCTTGGCCACGTCGGCAACAAGAGCATCCCAATTAGCTGAACTGTCGAGAACAGGTCTCTCAGATGCAAGAAAGGCCCGGTTGTCCTCAGGGTTCAGGCGGCCCAAACGTAATGGCCCTAGACTGTTCGACAGATGCACTAGGCGCCGGGGCCGAAGCCACACCGGC
Organism: Hydnum rufescens UP504; assembly: GCA_014904985.1. Taxonomy (NCBI): domain Eukaryota; kingdom Fungi; phylum Basidiomycota; class Agaricomycetes; order Cantharellales; family Hydnaceae; genus Hydnum; species Hydnum rufescens. Next base: position 37,422 of record MU128996.1, on the reverse strand, counting down.
AACAGGAGCATCCCAAAGGGCTGGACTGTCAAGAACGAGTCGCCCCGACGCAGTGGGTTGCAGATCAGCCTCTAGGGCAGACGGTCTAGAGATGGCAACATTAGCCTCCTCAACAGATGTGGTGGCCAGTGGGGCCGCGAGCACATCAGAAATAGGACGGGGCGAAGGTCCGGGAACGTATTCCCCCGATGTGGGTAGTCTGTATCCAGGTCTCTTGGTTCCCCTATGGCTGTAGATCTGGGATGAGAGGCAGAGGTCAACAGTCTTGTGTCATGTGGCGTGGTGGGACCGGGTTCGGATAATTCAATTGGGTGCAGATTAACCCCCGGTTCAGTCCGTCCAGACACGTCAATGCGACTGGGCTCGGCTGGCTCACTGGGCAGTCTAGCCTCAAGTGGGGTAAAAGCACGAGATGTGGAAACAGTTGAAATCTTCACACCATGGGGAGCGTCCTCGAAGGGGGCGTGGACGAACGGAATAGACGAGGATCCTGCATCTCTCTCAGTGACAACCGTTAACAGCTCTGTAGCAGGCTGGACAGACGCCCCTTCTTCGACTATTGGAGATGGCCTGACGGGGATTTCTGCATCAACTTGGGTCTCCCGATAACAGAAAATGTCGACGGAGGCGGCGATGAAGCCAAAGGCAAGGAAGGAATGTCCTTGCTCGTGATATTATCATATGCCAGCGGCGAGGTAGCATAATTAGTTTTGTCGGAGGAGACAATCACCGGATGATCAGAGTCCTCCTTCACATCGAATGTACCATTAACGAGCTTGACTAGGTTCTCAGAGGGTGCAGGGAGGCCTATCGATATCAGGGACGTCAGAGCGTGTGCGCTCGTAAGATCCTCCAAACTATCATCTGGTCCCTTGACCGCTGCAATCGTATCGGGCTCAGCATCATCACCGCGAGTAATCTCAGGAAGAACCTTTTCAGGGAGCGTAGGCACGACCTTGTCCAGAGTGATCGAGGATGAGATCACAGGACTAGAAAGAACAGTGAGAGACATCGACGAAGGAAAATCGTTCAGAGCTGGCATCTCTTTCGTTTCTGGCGCATCGTTCGCTTCATCTTGGAAAAGGGATCCGACCCCGGGTGGGAAGGCATCAGCCAGGGGATGCGGCGTCTGAGAGAGAAGAGTCCCAGGTGACTGCGTTTTCGTGCCAAGACTAGACACCAGGGGGACATCCTTCAACGTTATAGTGTTGTTGTCCGCCCAGGCAATCCTCGTCGAACTACTGCTCGAGTTGCTTGGTCTCGAGGGTATATCCATCTCCTTCTGGGTTCTAGCCTCGCTAAGCTCGAGGGCCGGCGTGGTAGAAATCACGGCTCGAAACGAGTTGGCAACTGGTGCGCGGGGGTTCTCCACCTCATATTGTGGTTGAGGCGTGAATCCCACTGCAAATCGCATTACACCTCCAGGCACCTCCGATCTAGGGACCGTAGACGGAGGTGCCGGACTATGGGAAGACGTGAGTCCTCGTACAGGGCTCACTATAACAGACAACCTGGGGGATGGAGATTGCCCGGAAGCGGATTCGTCTGCGTCGTGAGGTGCACCGACCCGTGAGCTGCCGCTGCTGGTCCAAGATGTGTGGTGGTGCATGCGGAGAGCCGGTGGAGGCAGCTCGGAAGGTCCACGTTGCAATGGAACTTCGGAATTCTCCACTCGAGGAGCGTAATTGGGTTGGGCAAGAGGTGAGTAGGATGAGCCTTGGCCTTCAGGATGAGAAGGGAGACCGAATGATACAGGTCTGACCCTCGATAATGACCGACCGATGGAAGGAGACGATGAGAACTCCAAACCTAATGGAGGGGTCGGGGGATAGATTGTAGTGGCAGGCATCGATGGAGACATGGTAGGGAACGAGACTGGTGCTCCAAACCCTAATGCATATGATGGTGTGTACGACACATTGCTTAGTTCATAGGATGGGAAGAGAGAGCTTGTGGGTCTGGTTTCAGCTGGTGGCAATGGAGATGCCTTTTCAATGGCAGGACTCGGGGGTACATTGCTAGCGTCTAGTGCTAAAGGTGGTGTGGCCCGCAGACGCACGGAGACTATAAGAATATATGCAGGAACAAAGAACGACCCCACTTACCTATGACAGTTGATTGCTGAACGAAATCACTAAATGATGTCCGAGTCCTCGATTGTAAGTATCGTTGAGGTGAGCTGATCGGGTTGAATGTGGAGCTGGAGGGTGAGGGAGACCTAGACATGGATGTCCAACAACACGAGCAGGCGAAAGCTGAGAGAACCAGTGATAATTATATAAATGACATTTCGCCAGGTTGTTTGCTCCCCCGTGGCCTCTTCGAATACGGCAGCTATTTCCGTTCGTGTCAAATACTAAATAGCACACGTGGATAAGATACGGTCTTGACCAGACTTGGAGGGGGTGGGTTGATGTGAACATAGAGGGCATCTGGGGTGTAGGTGGCGCTTGGGAGATCACCGTTTCACTTTCTCGAGGATGAACATCGTCCGGAAGCAACCGGGGCCATTCCGAAATAGCCCAGTCAACCTCACCCCGAATTGGCTTCTCTTAGGTATTGACTTAAACGAGTTGGCTGAGGCCGACTGCGATGGAAATAGGACCTGTCGGATCCTTTACCCGATTCCGTTACCCGATAATGGCACGTCAGGGCTGGACCGTGCATCATGGTTCCATGAAAAACTATGCAATAAGGGTCCGTCCGGCACTCGACACCGTATTTCCACAAAACATCACTTTTCTTTCAAGAATGTTTGGGTTCTATGACCTGATAGCAGGCATCTATCGTACAATAGGAGAAGTGCAATATCGAAACAGCATTTCGCGAGGATATCCGAAGAGGGCTACGAAATGAGTTCCCGAAAGGACCCTCGTCAAAATCAAGGGACTGCTCGGCAACTCATCTTCAATAGAGCTTCTGTGACACAACACCGCGTCCGTTTTCCCGCCGCCGCGACCGGCGTGCGAGATGTGTCATGAGCGGAAGACTTAATTACTCTGCATGTGCGTTGGTGTCTTCTCCCCCCCGCCGACTCGGTCGCATCTGGGACTGGGACGGTAGTGTTGACTGCGGTGTTACTGTATCATTTCGACCATAGGTTCATCGATAAGGAAATCTCCCGATCTAGATCTGAGCCCCGATAAGGCTCCGAGCACGTTTTTCAGAAAAAAATACTTGTACCCTTGCATATTGGACCCTGAGCCAAGATAATGAGGGATGGGATAACAAGAGGAGTTCACAGTGCTCATCTTCCATACCTGCTACAAGAATTTCGTGTCAGCCTCCAGTCGAAATTGGATAGCAATCCGCACATCGTGACCTGGATTCTTCAAAGGGACAACCATGCGAGCCTGAGATACTGCGATACCCTCTTTTCCCCACGAACTCATCGTACCAGCTACATCTTTTCAATGAATTCAGCACGTTCACTCATATCCGGATAATGTGACCCTGGAACTCTTTTCCCTTTCTCCCAATTCAGGATGAATGGGGTCGAGTGGGCCGAGATTACTGTATCTTCACCGTGTCCACCTGTGTCTGCACTCGGTCTTAATTTACTGACAACACATGCAGACATCGGTACATGGGTTCCCTCACAGCATTGAGTGGGCTGATTCAAACTCTGGTGTCGAGAATCAAACAGAACTGGGCGAAGACCCCTGTCCCGTGGGAATTTCCGACGTATCTTGGATGAGACTCGTGTGCGGAGGTACAACAGTGTTACAGTACTATATATATATGTAGGTGGCGGAGAGCGAGAGGGGGCATTGGCGTGATATGATACGCGTACGTATCCAGTATCAGTCTGTCGGGAAGTGTTCTGTGCTTCCCTTGGGTCCCGATTCACAGAATGAGGATAGACTAGGGGACCAGGAAGTATGCATGGGCATGATCTGGTACTGTACCAATCATTGATCGACTCCACAGCCCACACACGGGGGAAAAGACCGAGAACGGCCAGAAAGTTGGTGCGTCCCATTCACATTCCTTTAATGCCCTCTGCATTTTTGTATATTATTGGGTTCCCATGGAATCTGTAGGCAGCATGCTAAGGGCCTCGTAGGATTCCCCAGGCCAGAAACGTTTCCAAGAAACGCGTTTCTCAATATAAAAATGGTGAAGCGTGTTAGGTCATTTCGCCATTTTCAGGGCGTGGTCGGAATGTGTGGAAGTTGACTAAAGAAGCCGACAAGAAGAGGCCTAGTTAGTTTGGCTGATTTTTCCCCTTCTTCCGAGAATTTACGACTGCGTGTAGTTCATTTCCACATTAATCTCCCCCCAAGAGTGTAAAGGACACATATGCAATATCTTTTCTTCCTTGATCGAGTCGTATACGTACGCGTGCGGCAATTGTCAGCTACACTCGTAACCACATCACACATACAACATGACAGCATGATGCACATGAATAAGTAACGGAAGGAGATTGTGGATCGTGTCGCTGTGACTCGACGCCATCCCCAGCGGGTCAAGGCCCAGTGCTATATCCCTGTTAAAAGGTCGGGTATTAATTCTAGACGCAATGCGCTTTCAAGGTTCTGTCCATCCATCAATTCCCGGCGATAACGCTGATAGATCGGGACCCAGTGGAATGAGGTCGAAGAAAGCACGACGATGTTCAGCCCACCGTCGGCCACCGAAATCAGCTTTGCTTCTTCAATGCCAGGGAGGTACATAAGTCAAATAGGCCACCCCTGTAAACCAATAATATAGGGGCACAAAGCAGTAGAACACCCTTCAGAAAAAACACATACAATTCCTTGGTGGATGCCCAGGTTTGCTTGATTGGTAAGGTATAGGTAATGCTGTACAGTGTCGATGGCCGATTCAATTGGTCATGATCGTAGCAGCGCTGCAAAATTTGCAAAAATGAAGGAAAGGTGACTTCTTCGGTCGATGGTTGACTTATACGGGTCCTTGCCGTTCCGAGATCTCACATTGGCCACAGGTGAGTCTTTGGCACCAATTTAGGTGAGATCAAATGAAGAGAGAGTGGAGGTGAGATCCAAAAGTAGAAACGATGCCCTTGTATGCTGATAATCGTGAACGAAGGCAAAGTGAAAGAAAAACCCGAGGTTCGCATAGCATATCGTCCTTCAGTTTCTTTGACTCCCCCAAAGACGAGGTGAATCTGGACTCTGGAAGCAGCCAAAACCCTCATATATCCTACGCATCATTACTGAATGAGAGGCTGACTGGATGAACAGTAAGCCTCGCTCGGCTCGCCTCCGTAAATTTATTTCACCGTCTGGATATGGTCGGCACAACCTGTGTACTGAGAAATAACGACCTACCGGGACGCGAGGGGTCTTGGCCTGGAAGATTTATATCCGGTTTAAGAACAGGGTTATATTGGTGCTAAAGGACGATCATGAACTGATCACGCCGTCAAATAAGAGGTCGAGAAACGTGTCTGCGCACACGTGCACAACGCCTTGCCAAATGGACGTGGCTTGATCTATTCCAGTGGAAACTACTTCAGGGGACCTTGGAATGGAGAAGTGAGAGGTGGGAATGAATTACTGGGCTGCACGGATCGCCTCTCACCAGTTTGGCCAGATACGGGGTTCGCGGTTCGAGATATTGAAGGACGAGGTGGATCGTACAGTGTCAGGAATTCGAGGGCCTTTGAGGCGAATACGCGGAAGTGTTCAATTCCTGGGGCGGGCGAGTCTTCATCCTGCGACGTATTTGCTCCTTTGTGCCTGCTCGGGTTAAATCATCAACCGCTGAGGGAGGATAAACCGTGGTAACAGTATCGTCACCGGGACCTCGGCCACATCGGTAGCATCAGTATTCCAATAAGTCGGAGTGTCAAGAACAAGTCTTCCAGACGTAGCACGGGCCAGAGAGTCCTCTGGTGCAGGCGGTCTGGCGTGACGGCCCTAGGCTGTTCGTCGGATGCACTGGAAGGTGGGGCGTTGACCACATTGATAACTGGGCTTCCTAATCAATTGGAGTATCAAGAACAGGTCTATTAGACACAGCAGGAGTCAGATCGTCCTCTGGTCCACACGGTCCGGGCGTGACGGCCCTAGGCTGCTTGACGGATGCACTGGGCAGCGGGACCTCGGCCAGATCAGCAAGAAGAGCGTCCTAATTAGTTGGTCAGGAATGAGCCTCCCAGACCCAGGAGGGGCCTAATCGTCCCCTGGGTCAGGTGGTCTGGATCGTGACGGCCCTAGACTATTCGACAGAGCACTAGGTACAGAGAGTCTCAGCTACACTGGCAACAGGAGCATCCCAAGGAGTTAGGCTGTCAAGAACGAGTCTCTCAAATGTAGCAGGTTACAGATCAGCGTCTAGGGCAGACGATCTAGAGTTAACAATGCTAGCCCCTTGCAATGTCTGTGGTGGCCACTGGAGTCTCGAGCACATCAGAAATACGACAGGGGTGAAGTGAAGGTTCAGGAACGTGCTTCTTCTGACTTAGAGTACTGTAGCATCCATGTCTCTCGGTCCCTTTAACAGCTGCAGACGTGGCTTGGGAAGCAGAGGAGCAGTGGAGTTCTGCATCATGCGGCGTGGTAGGACTGAGTTTAAACGATTCAATTTGGTGCAGATCAACCTCTGGTTCAGCCGATCCGGAGAGACGTCAATACTACCTTGGCCGCCTGGCTCACTGGGCAGTGTAGCCTCAACCAGGGCAAGAGCACGAGATTCCGAGGCAGTTGAAGCTTTCACATCGTGGGGAGCCTCCTCGAAGGCTGCAGGGACGAACGGAATAGACGACGATCCCGCGATCTCTTTCAATGAGCACCGTTAACAGCTCTGCTGCAGGCTACACACGCACGGTTCCTTCGACAGTTGGAGATGGTCCGACGGTGACTTCTGCATCGAATAGGGTCTCTTCGGTGGCAGAAAATGACGGAGAAGACAATAAGGGCAAAGGTAAGGAACGTCCTCAGTCGTGATATCATCAGACGTCACTGCCGAGATGCCGTAATCAACTTTGTCAGAGGGGATGATCACCGGATGGTCAGAGTCCTCCATGTCAAATGTATCACTAACAACGAGCTTGACTGGGGTCTCAGAGGGCACAGGGCGATATCAAAGAGGTCGGAATGTGTTTGCCCGTAATATCCTCCAAAGTATCATCTAGTCCCTCAATCGTTGAGATCATATCAGGCTGAGCATCGTCATGTGACAAATCTCAGGAAGGTCGTCAAGAAGCGTAGGCACGACCTTGACAGTGACTGAAAATGAGATCACGGGACTAGAAGCACAGTGAGTGACATCGATGAAGGAGAATCGTTCAGAGTTGGTGTTTCTTTTGTTCTGCTTCATGGTTCGGTTCATCTTGGAGAGGGGATCAGTGTCTGAAAGAGAACAGTGCCAGGGGACAGCGTTTCGGGCCAAGACCAGTCGGCACCAGAGGGATGTCCTTCATTGTTGTCCGCCGGTGTAGTCCTCGTAGAATTACTGCCTAGGTTGTGTGGTTTCGAGGCTGTATCTGTATCCCTCTGGGTTCTGGCTTCGCTAAGCTCGAGAGTCGGCACGGTGGAAGTCACGGGCAGAAATGAGTAGGAAACCGGCACACAGGAGCTGGGACTGTGGAAGAAATCCTATCGCACGACACACTCCCCGCCCCCGTTCAAGGAACGGTGGACAGAGGTTCAGGAATATGGAAAGACATGGGTCTTCGTGCAGGGCTCACTATACTAGACAATTGGGGGATGAAGGTCACCCAGAAGCAGATCCATCTGCGTCATGAGGGGTACCGATCTGTGAGCCGCTGCGGCTGATGCTGGATGTACGGTAGTGCGTGCGAGGAACCCGTGGGGGTAGCTCAGAAGGTCCGCGTTGCAGTGGAACTTCAGAAGAACTCTCTTCTTGAGGGGGTAATCGGATTGGGTGAGATAGCGAGCCTTGGTCTTCAGGATGAGAAGGGTGGCCGAGTGATATAGGTCTAACCCTCGATAATCGAGACGATAAGCACTCCGAAGCTAATGGAGAAGTCGGAGTATAGATTGTAGTGGAAGGCATCAATGGGGACGTGGTAGGGAAGGACACTGGTACTAATGCGTATGCTGGTGTGTACGGTACATTGTTTGGCTCATGGGACGGGGAGAGAGGCCTTGTGGGACTGGGCTTAGCTGGTGGTAATGGAGATGCCTTTTCGAGTGCACGAGGTATGTTGCTAGTGGCCAGTGCGAAACGTGCAGGGCCTGCAGACGCAGGGAGAGCATAAGAATGTACGCAGGAACAAAGAACGACCCCGCTCACCTAGTACATTTGACTGCTGAACAAAATCAATAAATGGTGTCCGACCCCTCGATCGTAAGTGTTGCTGTGGCGAGCTGATTGGGTTGAACGTGGAGCTGGAAAGCGGGGGAGGCTCAGCCATGGATGTCCAACAACACGAACAGGCGAAAACTAACAGAATCAGGGATAATTATATATATGAATGCCGCTCAGGAGGCTATCTGCTTTGCCGCCGTGGTTATCGAAGCCTCTTCGAATACGGCAAAACGGCATGGCACGCGTGGGCAAGACATTGGTGTAACCGGACTTGCAGGACGCTGGTGTGAAAATGGAAGGCGTCTGAGAGTGGGGGCGCTTGGGAGAGCCCATTATTCCTGGACGGTGCAGGCCAACTCGTTTGCCGCATTGCATCCAAGAAGTGGAAGCTTAGAACTCACACATTTCAACATGTAATGGGAAGTAAGATGGAGATGATGAGTACTAGGGCCTTCGGCAACGCAAGAATCGCTTCTGACTTTTTATATTGTAAAAAGACTGCGAGTAGAAGCGTTTCTCGTTTTGCCGACCCTGTCGGAGTGCCGGCACGATCCGCCACCTCTGTGAACATTCTGTGCCTCCCAAAAGGTATCACTGGTCCGCGGGACATGCAACGGGCAAATATACTCATGTTTCCCGTGCTGCTGCAGCATATGATGTCCCTTGGAGGATCCTTCGCTCACCGGAGAACGGCTGATGAGTCCCATGCACGTTCCTTCAATGCGCTCTCCGTTTTTCCATATCGTCAGGGACCCTGAGGAGTCCGCAGGCAGCAGATAAATCTGCAGAAATTGACTAAAGGTCAAGAATATGTCTCCATAGTACGGCTGATTTTTTCGCACCGATCCTTGTCGTGTTCAACATTCCCAAATTTTCGATTGCCCGAGCTTGATTTCTTGTATTACACTAATCTCCCCCCAGGGGTGTAAACGTCACGTTTGCCCAAGTGTAATACCCATGTACAGTAGTGTCTTTTCTTCTTCCAAGTCATACACATACATGTGTCTGGAATTGACATCATAGTCGTAGCCACATATATACATACACAGCACGACACATGAATAAGACAGAAGATGACGGTCGGTTGTAAGGAAACGCTAGTATCCCTGTGACTGGATTCGACCTCCAGTGACTTGACGCCCCCTGCCTGCACCCAATTAAAAGTCCTGGTGTAAATTCTCATTGCTGCATCCACTATACCGTTTACGAACTCGAACTAAGCTTTGTGGTAGGACTCATAGGACACCATCGACGAGTAGGGCAGGCGAAATTTTGCAGAATAATCGTTCCATTTTGAGACGTAGGGAGAGCTCTCCGACGAAGTAAATTTCCCGGAGAGAGAGGAAGAAGCGGCGAAAGGTGAATACTGATGATCTGCTTCAGGGGACCAAGATACATCGGAGCCATCCTCTGAATCTACCAACATCCTATCAGGATTTACTTGTGTTAGCGAAGAAGACCGAACGCACCCCCGAGGTCCTGCCCATCCATCAATTCCCAGCGATAACGCTGATAGATCGGGACTCGGCAGAGGAAGGGGACGAATCCACAAAGATGCTCAGTCCACCGTCGGCGAGCGCGACCAGGTTTCCTGGTTCAATGCCAGGAAGGCCCATAAATCGAACACGCTTCCCCTGTCAAGTAATAATTCAAGTAATAATTTAGGTGCATAATCTAGTAGAGTACTATCTAGAAAGAGCACGTACAATTCCTTGATGGATGCCCAAGTTCGCTCGATAGGTACGATATAGGCAGCGCTGTAGAGTGTCGATGATTAACTTCAATGGTGGCCGGCTCCATCGGTCGTGATCCCAGGAGCGCTTCAAAATTCCCAAAAAGGGAGGAAAGGTAACTTCTTCGTTTGATGGTTCAAAGGGTGGGTGATGCAATATAGCACGGACAATGTATGCCTCTTTGGAGAGTTGGTGGTAGGGCTTCTGGTCAAACAAGATCTACAGGGAATCGACATTTACAAGTTAGACAGAGAGGACCACATATGGCGAGAATGGACCCCACCTGAATGCAAGTACATGCATATGCATATATGTCTGTCTGCACAGTTCTAGCGCTTTCGCCCAGAAGTTCGGGAGCCAGAAATCGCAGTGACCCGCCGAAGTTTGATGTCGTACGGCCAGTAGGTCCCCCGTCAAGGATTATAGACAGTCCAAAATCACAAATACTCGCTCTTCCTTCCGCATCGATCAACACGTTTGGCTGAGGATGTCAGTTGATCAGCATGGCACCACCGCTCGGCCTATTCAAGCATACCCCTTTCAGATCGCCGTGTATAATTGGAGGGTCGTGTTCATGCAAGTATTGTAACCCCAGCACGACATCGGCACACTGTAAAGATCAAACTCAGTGGGCGAAGGATCTCATATTCGAGTAAAGCATAAGGATGTAAACGCACTATAATCTCTCGATTGACACTTGGATTCTTCGCTAAAAAGCTCAACACACTGCCGTGAGGGTACAGCATTGAAACGAGACCTGGCCCTTCGGGTTCTTCGGTATGACCTAACAATCTCACCACGTTCTCGTGACGCAATTTGGCCCATATTCGCATTTCCACATGCAGACGCTACGCCTATTGTGAATGAAAGATCCGTGGTGTAACTGTCAAATAATTTACCTTGTGGAGTTTCCGTGTGGCCGTGTGTTCGTCCGTATACAAAACACGAAGCACCTTGATAGCAACCTAGGGCATTGATTGTCAGCACAGGTGCCCTGCGGGGTGATCAATTAAGAACACCTGCAAAGCTCGATCAGTGTCATCGGAGGTGGCAGAGAGCAATCTACCTCTCCAGACTGAGGAGTATCCGCCTGTGGCAATGGGTGTTAACCCCAAACGATCAATCCGCCCAGTCAAGTCGGGAATTTCGGGGGGACTGGGTTGGGGATTGGCAAATGATGGACTAGTATCTGGGCCTTGCTCAAGAGCCTCTGTGGAAGAGGCCGTAATCACAATGTCTGGCAGAATGGAAGTAGCTTCGTCTATTCCAATGGAAATCCCTTTCGGAGATGTCCGAGTGGAAGGGGTGGAGGCTGGGAATGGATTGGTGGGCTGCGCGGGTGGGCTCGCATCGATTTGACCAGATAAGGGCTCCCGGTTGGAGATATCGGAGGACGATGCGGATCGTAGGATGTTAGGGATTCGAGGGCCCTGGAGGCGAATGCATTAAAGCGGTCAATTCCTGGGGCGGAGCGAGTCTTCGTTTTTCGATGTACTTGATCCTTCGTGTCTGCTTGGATTGAGTCACCAACCGCTGAGGGAGGATAAGCCATGGTAACAGTATCGTCTCCAGAGCACACGCTGGACGCAAGGGCATCAATCTCATCGGTAACTTGAGGATCCGACGGATATAAGGCTTTGGAGACCGGTCTATCCGGCGCCGTGTCGTCCAGAACGTCTTCTGGGCCCGGGGGGTCGGACAGGACGATCCCAGACTTTTCGACAGGTGCATTGGACGCACTTAACTGCGGGGCCTCAGCCACGTCAGTAACATCAGTGTTCCAATAAGCCGGAGTGTCAAGAACAGGTCTTTCAGACGCAGGTGATCCCAACGTAACGGCGCTAGGCTGTTCGTCCGATGCTCTGGAAGGTGGGGCATTGGTCGCATCGATAACTGGAGCTTCCCAGTCAATTAGAGAGCCAAGAATGGGTCCCTCAGATGCACCAGCGCTCAGATCACCCTCTAGTTCAGACGGTCCGAGCGTGACGGGCTGTTTGTGGGATGCACTGAGCGGTAGGGTCTCGGGCACCTCAGTGACAGGAGTGTCCCAAGGAGTCGCAGTGTCAGAAACAGGTCTCTCAGATACAACAGAGGCCGGATCATCCTCTGGTTCAAGACTTTCGAGCATGACGGCGTTAGCCCGTTCGATGGATGCATTGGGTATTGTGGCCTTAGCCACGTTGATATCAAGGATTTCCCAATCAATTAGAATATCAGGAACGGGTCTCTCCGACGCAGCAGGGGCCGGATCATCCTCTGATTCAGGCCCCTTGGTCGCAACGGCCCTAGGCTGTTCAACGGGTGCACTGGGCATGATTGGGGCCTCAGTCACGTCGATAAGAGATCCCAAATAAATTAGAGAATCCAGAATGGGTCTCTCAGACGTAATGGAGGCTGGATCATCCTCTGGTTCAGGACCTTTGGTCGTGATGGCCCTAGGCTGTTCAACAGATGCACTGGGAACTGGGGGCTCAGGGACATAGATAACAGGAGCCTCCCAATCAATTAAAGAATCAAGAACAGGGATCTCAGATGCCACAGGGGCAAGGGTGTCCCCAGGTTCAGGCGGTCCGGTCGTGATGACCCCAGGCTGTTCATCGGATGCACTGGAAAGTGGGGCTTTGAGCACATTGATAACCGGAGCTTCCCAATCAATTGAAGTATCAAGAACAGGTCTCTTAGAGATAGGAAGGGCCAGATTGTCCTCTGGTCCGGGCGTGACGGCCCCAGGCTGGTCGACACGTGCACTGGGGGGCAGGGTCTTGGCCACGTCGGCAACAAGAGCATCCCAATTAGCTGAACCGTCGAGAACAGGTCTCTCAGATGCAAGAAAGGCCCGGTTGTCCTCAGGGTCAGGCGGCACAGACGTAATGGCCCTAGACTGTTCGACAGATGCACTAGGCGCCGGGGTCGAAGCCACACCGGCAACAGGAGCATCCCAAAGGGCTGGACTGTCAAGAACGAGTCGCCCCGACGCAGTGGGTTGCAGATCAGCCTCTAGGGCAGACGGTCTAGAGGTGGCAGCATTAGCCTCCTCAACAGATGTGGTGGCCAGTGGGGCCGCGAGCATATCAGAAATAGGACGAGGTGAAGGTCCAGGAACGTATTCTTCTGATGTAGGGTAGTCTGTATCCAGGTCTCTTGGTTCCCCTATGGCTGTAGATCTGGGATGAGAGGCAGAGGTCAACAGTTTTGTATCATGTGGCGTGGTGGGACCGAGTTCGGATAATTCAATTGGGTGCAGATTAACCCCCGGTTCAGTCCGTCCAGACACATCAATGCGACTCGGCTCGACTGGCTCACTGGGCAGTCCAGCCTCAAGTGGGGTACAAGCACAAGATGTGGAAACAGTTGAAATCTTCACACCATGGGGAGCGTCCTCAAAGGGGGTGTGGACGAACGGAATAGATGAGGATCCTACGTCTCTCTCAGTGACAACCGTTAACAGCTCTGCAGCAGGCTGGACAGACACCCCTCCTTCGACTATGGGAGATGGCCTGACGGCGATTTCTGCATCAACTTGGATCTCAATAGCAGAAAATGTCGACGGAGGGGGCGCTGAAGCCAAAGGTAAGGAAGGAATATCCTTGCTTGTGATATCATCAGACGCGAGTGGCAAGGTGGCATAATTAGTTTTGTCGGAGGGGACAATCACCGGATGATCAGAGTCCTCCTTCACATCGAATGCACCACTAACGACGAGCCTGACTGAGTTCTCAGAGGGTGCAGGGAGGCCTATCGATATTAGGGACGTCAGAGCGTGTGTGCTCGTAAGATCCTCCAAACTATCATCTGGTCCCTTGACCGCTGCAATCGTATCGGGCTCAGCATCATCACCGCGAGTAATCTCAGGAAGAACCTTTTCAGGGAGCGTAGGCACGACCTTGTCCAGAGTGATCGAGGATGAGATCACAGGACTAGAAAGAACAGTGAGAGACATCGACGAAGGTAAATCGTTCAGAGCTGGCATCTCTTTCGTTTCTGGCGCATCGTTCGCTTCATCTTGGAAAAGGGATCGGACCCCGGGTGGGAAGGCATCAGCCAGGGGATGCGGCGTCTGAGAGAGAAGAGTCCCAGGTGACTGCGTTTTCGTGCCAAGACTAGACACCAGGGGGACATCCTTCAACGTTATAGTGTTGTTGTCCGCCCGGGCAATCCTCGTCGAACTACTGCTCGAGTTGCTTGGTCTCGAGGGTATATCCATCTCCTTCTGGGTTCTAGCCTCGCTAAGCTCGAGGGCCGGCGTGGTAGAAATCACGGCTCGAAACGAGTTGGCAACTGGTGCGCGGGGGTTCTCCACCTCATATTGTGGTTGAGGCGTGAATCCCACTGCAAATCGCATTACACCTCCAGGAACCTCCGATCTAGGGACGGTAGACGGAGGTGCCGGACTATGGGAAGACGTGAGTCCTCGTACAGGGCTCACTATAACAGACAACCTGGGGGATGGAGATTGCCCGGAAGCGGATTCGTCTGCGTCGTGAGGTGCACCGACCCGTGAGCTGCCGCTGCTGGTCCAAGATGTGTGGTGGTGCATGCGGAGAGCCGGTGGAGGTAGCTCGGAAGGTCCACGTTGCAATGGAACTTCGGAATTCTCTACTCGAGGAGCGTAATTGGGTTGGGCAAGAGGTGAGTAGGATGAGCCTTGGCCTTCAGGATGAGAAAGGAGACCGAATGATACAGAGGCCGAGGCCGGATCATCCTCTGGTTCAGGACTTTTGAGCATAACGGCGTTAGTCCGTTCTGGGTCCGTGGGGTCGGACAGCACGACCCCAGACTTTTCGACAGGTGCACTGGACGCACTGAACGTCCGAGTGGAAGGTTGCCTCTCCTATAAACCAATAACCTTGGTGGATAATCCAGTACATACTGTCTAGAAAGAGTACGCACAGTTCCTTGGTGGATGCCCAGGTTTGCTTCAAAGCTATCATACAGGCAGTGCTGTATAGTGTCTATGATTAATTTCACTGATGGCCGACTCCATCGGTCATGATCCAAGCAGCATTTCAAGACTTGCAAAAGTGAAGGAAAAGTGACTCCCTTGTCTGATGGTTCAAAGGGAGGCTGACAATTCAATATAGCGCACACAATGTGAGCATGTTGGGTGAGTTTATGGTAGGGCTTCTGGTCAAACAAGATCTACAGGAAATGGAGGATTACAGATTAGATGAAACACAGCATATGGCAAGAATGGATCCCACCTGAAAACAAGTGCATGCATAGGCATAGATGTCTGTCTGCACAGTTCTAGTGCTTTCTTCTTGAAGTTCAGGGCCATAAATCGCAGTGATCCACCAAAGTCTGATGATGTATGGCCAGTAGGTTCCCCATCAAGAATTATAGACAGTCCGAAATCACAAATACTCGCTCTTCCTTCTGCATCAATCACTACATTTTCCTGAAGATATCAAGTGATCAGCAAGGTGCCACTGCTCAGTGTATTCAACCATACCCCATTCAGATCACCGTGTATAATTTGAGCCTCATGGTCATGTAAGTATTGCAATCCCAGTGCAACATCAGCACACTGAAAAGATCAGGCTCAGTCGGCGACAGACCCCATATTCAAGTGAAAGAATATGGATGTAAACGCACAATAATCTCCCGATTGACATCTGGATTCTTCACTAGAAAGCTCAGGACATTACCATGACAGTACAACATTGAAACGAGACCAGGCCCTTCGGGTTCTTCGGTATGACCCAACAATCTCACCACATTCTCATGGTGCAATTGGGCCCATATTCGCATTTCCACATGCAGACGCTATACAAATCATCAATGAAAGATCCATTGTGCAACTGCGCGATAAAATTGCCTTGTGGAGTTTCTGTCTGAGCATGTGCTCATCCATATTTGAAATACGAGCACGAAGGACCTTGATTGCAACCTGGGGTATCAGCTGTTAGCACATGGGCCCCACAGGAGCAATCAATTAAAAAGAACACCGGAAGAACTCGGTCAGGGTCATCAGAAGTGGGAGAGCACAAGCTGCCTCTGTAGACTGAGGAGTACCCGCCTATCGCCATGGGTGTGGGGTTCAAACGAACAATGCGGTCAGTCAAGTTCGGAGTTTCGCCGGGGGAACTCGGTTGGGCATTGGTAAATGACGGACTAGCTTGTGGGCTAGACTCGTGACCAGGTCCCTCTTGTGGGCCTCGTCCGAAAGCTTCTGGGGAAGGGGCCGTAATCACAGCGCCTTGCAAAGTGGGCGTTATTTCATCTATTCCAGTGGAACCCTCTTTAGTAGACATCCGAGTGGGAGAAGTCGGAGTTGGGGATGCACTGGGGGGCTGCACGGGTCGCGTCTCATCAGTTTGGCCAGATATGGGGTCCCTGCTTTGAGATATTGAAGGACGATGCGGATCGTATGATGTCAGGGATTTGAGAGGCTTTGAGACGAGTCCAGTGGAATGGCCAATTCCTGGGGCAGGACCATCCCTTATTTCGCGACCTCGAGGCTGGTCACCACCATTGTTCTTAGCATCGGTGGTTTCGACAGGTGCGGCACCATTCGGATTGGGTGACTGCATTGGGCGAGGTTCCTGGGGGTGTTCCTGCAACAAAGTTGGTGCTGAGCTAACATGTGCTACTTTCTCCCTTGTGCTGGCTGGGTTTGAATCGGCGCCTTCGCGATCATCCTGTTTTGAGCTCGGTGGTTGCGACAGAGGAGTGAGCTCGTTTTTCCATGCCTCCGGCTCTCTGAGTGAGATCCTTTTCATGTTAGGGTGCCGGATAGCAAATTGGCGCTCCACGTGCTGCATAGCCCCAGGCGCGTAGCTTCCGAAAATATAGGGGGCCATCTTGACCCAGTTTGGTGGGGGTGGATTGACCCAAGATTCCCCGAAGCCTCCATGAAGCATTCCGATGAGGACGCCAGCGTACCAGTTAGAGTCGGTCATTATGTAAGTGTTGGGTATGTTATGAACGATGTTCAGCAGGTCTACGACGTGACGGAAATTCAGAGTGGTAAGCGCGCTAGCCATCACTCTATCGTCCTCTGGTTTCCAGAGCTTGGAGGGGTCGTAGGAGAACCTGATCGTATCCGTCACAGCGGGAGATCGAGAAATATTGCTACGTTTTACTGGGTGCCTCTCCGTCCGCACCCAGACAAGCGGGGCCCCCTCGTTCTGGGTGTGAACACACATGAGCAGGTACTTGTAGGCCTAGAACATTATTCAGCTGTCTGGACTGCAAGGACACGATAGGCTTTGCCAACCCCATTTTTGTAGCACACGATGTCTCGGACATCCCCTGATGTAAATGCATCCAGCCTACAAAAAGTCGCCATTATTACGTTGCTGTACGTATCCGACAAGATGACTTACCCAGAGTTAAGAGAGGTAATCTTGTCATAGAAGTGAGCAATGGGCCAGGCGAATGGAGTTTCCGCTTTTGCGATCGCATCGAAAGAATCGGCGCGAAGCACACCAGACCGACTCCTCTTCGAGGATTGGGGCATGCTAGGTATGCACAGGGACGAGATCGCTCTGTATTGCAGGGAATCCGACACAAGAGTCACAGCATTGAGCAAAGAACACTTATATTACGGAGGCTTCCATGCCGAAACCACGAGGGAAGAGAATATTGGGATGAAAATTTCATATCCACCATTGGTAGGGCATGTATTACGCCCTACTCGAATAAGCAAGTAATCTTTGACTCTGTCAAGGTAAAGAAACCCTAATTTACGTTGGGGGATTGCACTTCAAAATTTGGGCTTAGTTCCCACGGATATTCATGTGTTTGACCACAAGTCGGTTTCTTCGGCAGTCGAAGACCAGAAATCACCTCTCCATGAGCGCTTGCGCGATGCATTCCTGGAGATTACTGATCCACTTAAAATACTCTCGCCTGTTCGATGAAGACTTTCAAGGGGCACGCCCTTGTCATTTCGTTCCCTTCACCATCCGAGTGTGGAGGCCCAGGTTGGTCCTAAACATGATGTGCACGGACACCTCGTACTATGGGCGATATCGCCGGAACTTGGGGTACATCTTCGTGGCCTGCATCCCATCACCAGATGGTCAGGGTCCATCACGTCGAATGGCGATGAGCTCGACTGGGGTCTCAGGGGACACAGGGAGGCCCGCCGATATCAGAGACGTCGGGACCTGTGCACTCACAATATCGTCCGAAGTGTCATCTGGTCCCTCGATCAGGGCGATCGTATCAGGCTCAGCATCACCGCGACTAATCTCAGGAAGAACTTCCTCATGAAGCATAGGCGCGACTTTGTCCAGGGAGACCGAGGACGAAATTACAGGACTATGCCGAGCGGTGAGAGATATCGACGAAGGAGAATCGTTCAGAGCCCGCGTTTCTTTTGTTTCTGCCTCATCTTGGAAAGGGGATGGGATCCCGGGGAGGAAGGTATCAGCAAGCGCATGCGATGTCTGAAAGAGAACAGTCCCAGGTGACTGCGTTTTCAGGCCAAGGTCATCAGACACCAGGGGAATCTCCTTCAACGTTATACTATTGTTGTCCGCTGGGGTAGCCCTCGTCAAAGTACTGCCCGAGTTGCTTGGTCTCAAGGGTATATCTGTCTCCTGCTGGGTTCTAGCCTCGCTAAGCTCGAGGGATGGCATGATAGAGGTCATAGGTCGAAATGAGTTTGAAACCGACGCGCGGGGGCCCTCCACCTGGGATTAAAACCGCTCGACACCTCCCGGTGCCTCCGATCCAGGGACAGTAGATGGTGGTGCAGGAATAGGGAAAGACGTGGGTCCTTGTACAGGGCTCGCTATAGCAGACAATATGGGGGATGAAGGTCGCCAAAAAGCGGATTCGTCTGCGTCGCGAGGTGCACCGATCCGTGAGCCGCCGCTGCTGGTACTGGATGTGTGGTAGTGCGTGAGGGGAGTGATGAGGGTAGCTCGGAAGGCCTACGTTGCAGTCGGACTTCGGAAGAATTCTCTTCTCGAAGGGCTTGGACGTGAGATGAGCATGACGAGCCTTGGTCTTCAGGACGAGAGGGGAGACCGAACGATACAGGGCGGACCCTCCATGATGACAAACTGGGAAGAGACAATGAGAGCTCCGAAGCTAATGGAGGGGCTGGAGGATAGATTGTAGTGGCCGGCATCGACGGGAACACGGTAGGGGAGGACACTGGTACTCCAGACCCTAATGTGTATGGTGGCGCGTACGGGACATTGCTTAGCTCATAGGATGGGAAGAGAGAGCTTGTGGGAGTGGTTTCAGCCGGTGGCAAGGGAGATGCCTTTTCAATTGCAGGAGGTGCGTTGCTGGCGCCCAGTGCCAAAGGTGGAGGCCCTTCAGAGGCGGGGCGAGGATAAGAATATATGTAGGAATAAATAACGACCCTACTTACTTGCTGCAGTTGATTGCTGAACAAAATTAAGGAATGTCGTCGATCGTATGTATCGTTGTGGTGAGCTGATCGAATTGAACGTGGAGCTGGAGGGTGGGGGAGGCACTGGCACGGATCCGCAACAACGCGAGAAGGTGAAAGCTGACAGAACCAGTAATACTCATATATGTGTCGTATTCGCCAGGCTCTCTGATCTCCCATGGCTATACGAAGCCTGTTCGAATATGGGAGTCCAAAAACTGAATGGCACACGTGACTAAGACGTCGTTTTAACCAGACTTGCCGACCGCTGGCGTGAAATGGAGGGCATCTGAGAGTGAAGGGTGCTTGGGAGTGCCCACTCCTTCGCTCCCTCGGCGGACATCGTCACAGGAAACAACCGGACCCGGCTCGCAGTGAAGTGAATTCGCTTCGCTGCATAATCGACTGATACGTAAGATGAGGCCAAAGCAGGCGCTTATGACTCACGTCTCAATATGTAATGAGGTATCATGGGAAATGGGAGGACCCCTGCGAGCCCTAGGTGAGAGGGTTCCGAAAACCCAAGGCAACATCCCACGGCAAGGAATTAGCCGCGACGACGAAACCGGGGTGCTCAAGCTTCCTGTGTGCTATTTCTCAAGCCTACGGTGCTCCGGAATGCAAGGACTTTCATTTTGTGCCGGCCACAGGCAGTTGTCTTTCATTTTTACAATCTTTGGAGCCGATTTTACCCCCCAAATCAGTGAATTTGCATATATGCTTTGGCCAAATTCGGCCTCAAAATCAGACTAATCAGTGACCCGGGGATACCGCCTACCCTAGAGCTCGCAGGGGTCTTGAAGTGGGACGGAGACGACCCATCCAGATCCTTTTACCAGATCGACACCGCAACAGGGCTGGATCGTATATTGATGGGCAACTCGCACCGACCTACACATAAGCAGGTAAAAAAAAGCATCTATTCGGTCTCACTCGTTCGTTGAACAGGAGGTCATATTAGCAAAACAAACCTTTCAAATCAAAACATGCAACGATATCTGCACTCACAGAAGCCTCGAAAGGTTTGTGCTGTCCTGGAGTATTATGCAGCGTCAATTTATAGAATGCAATACAGGGCAGGTTGCTCGAGCAAGCGTAGAAGCCGGCAAGTCGCCTACTGTGGCCCAGATTCGGTTAAATCGACGCAATGCAACCAAGCAAATGCAATTGAAGAAACGCCACGAATTGGTCCAGGCTACTCGAATCTTTAATGGTGTTCATGGTGCCCCTCGAATAGTAGCCATTGTCCCTCTGTGCACCGATGCCTGAGTTCTTGACGCCGCAAAATGTGTGGTCGCACCCCCTGGCGTCGATGTCGCTGACATGCCATCTTACGGTACTTGGAATTCCCCTGAGTAAACGTTTGCATATGCAATCTGAGAATTTATCAAATGGTGTCTTCTACGGAACTAGTGTGGAGCGCTTCAAGACTAGCGCACAGTTTATCCTCCTATATCGCGGATTATATGCTAGGCTTGACGCTTGCAAAGTGGTGGACTACGTCGCTTTGTTCCTCTCTACCGAAGTTGAAGTTGACAATTGGGGAGATTTGGCCTTGCGCCGCCTTCAGGCTCAAGGACTCCCCAAGGTGGTCACTGTCACGCGGGTACGTGACACCATTCGATCTGTTATCTCCATCCAACCAATCTTCGCATCCCGCGGGAAGTCTCCCGCTGGCAAAGAACTCAAGCAACGTTCAGCCATCATCAAGTCTCTCCTTCCTTTCATTCAGTATCTCGCTCCTACCTAACAGCGGGTTTACGACCTCTCTTCTCCTGCTGAGGCTACTAACGTTGCCCGGTGTTTCTGCGAGGGCCGACCGAATCGAGTTCGTTGGAGAGAAAGTCGGCCCTGGGTACTTGTAGACTCCTTGGGATGGGAGGAAAATGGCTCCCTAAACATTGGCGCATTTAACGAAGTATAGACTCTCGTTCTATTCCGTTTGGTTGCATCTAAATCAAATATGTGCCTACAGACTCGTCTAGGGACTCTACGGGCATCAGGTATCATCCGCGGCTCCCCTCTATCTGCGGATCGGCTCATCCATGTCCCAAATTTTGGCGACTACGAAATTGAGAAGGTACAGGACATGGCTATACCGCCTTGTTTTCTTAGCTCATCTGCTTTCTTCGCAGATCGTCTCCTCACCGACTTCTCATCGAGCGCGACGGGAGCAGGGATTAGGAAGCATGAACGTGGAGTCCCAAGTCTTGTCAGAGCTTGCGAATGATGGGGACAGCCTGATTTCACGCCTGGAGCCCGATACTCTTCTCAACGAACAAACATGGCCTACAGACGAAGAGATGCAGGGGGTCTCCGGGCCTTCAAATGATCCAGCATTACCCCCTGCAAAGAATGGGACGACCCCCGAGGCTGTGCGCAAAGTCCCGAAAGGGACAAGTGCGTATCAGGCCGCTCGGATTGTGAGTCCGACGAGGAGGAGGAGGTTGATGATACCGACGGGAGCGTGGACGTGGAAGAAGGCTGCGATGCCTATCCCGAGCCTGTCGAGATGGTGGACGAAGAAGAAGAAATCGACACACGGAAAGGATCAGTTCCCTTTGCCGATCTCGACCTCGAAGAGGAAGGAAGGCAGTGCATCCATTATTACGACGAAGTGCCTGCGATGGTTTTTAGAATGGCTTTATGTTGGACGACTAGCGGTGGGCCCGTGCGCGGGAACGAGAAGACCGCGATGATCTTGAATTTCCTGACGAATTGGATACCCCTAAGGATATCCCCGCTCGCACACGTTTCCAGCGGTACCGTGGCCCACGGTCATTCCGCACCAGTCCTTGGGACCCTTATGAGAATTTTCCCGTTGATTATGCCCGAATCTTCCAGTTTGAGGACTACGAGCGAACAAGAAGGTCCGTAAGCAGGCGGAGGCAGTGTGGCCGTAAGTCTCTTATTTTGTTGGACTCATATGATCAATTTCCTTACTATGATCCTTAGTCTGGCACCTCTGTTTCAATATATCTTAAAAATGTGCCCCACAATGTCGCATTAAGTTATAATGTGGCTTATCCCTTCGTCGTGTTTGGCTTGTTACAACATGAACATAAATACTCTGTCCTCAACTTTGCGGTGCCCGGCAACACTGAATACAGTGAATTTGCACGGTCGAAAGACCCCCTGATCCTCTGCGTTGGTCCCCGTCGCTACCATACCAATCCCGTGTATAGCGACCATGAGCACAAGGCCGCCAACAACGTACACAAATTCGAACGGTATCTGCAACACGGTGTGACAAGTGTTACGACAGTTTTCGAGCCCATAATCTTCGGCAAGCAACCATGTCTCTTGCTTCGGAGTACAGACGATCCTCAGGGTGCGTTTCTCCCTATTGTTCGTGGTATTCCTGTCTGAGATATTCTATTTATTTCCGAACGACCCCAGATCTCGTTGCGACAGGTTCTTTCATGAATCCAGATCCTAAACGGATCATAGCCAAGCGGATCATCCTCACGGGCCATCCGTTCAAAGTAAACAAAAAGACTGCGACGATTCGATACATGCTCTTCAACGCTGGTGCGCATTGTTTAACATGGTCAATCCATTGTCGGGCTGTCTCTAACTCGGTTTGCAGAGGACGTTGCGTATTTCGCCCCGTCCAGCTCCATACGAAGCGCGGACGCGTGGGCCACATCCGGGAATCGTTAGGTACCCATGGCTACTTCAAAGCACACTTCGATGGGCAGATCAACCAGATGGATACTGTGTGCTTGTCTCTGTACAGGCGCGCGTTCCCGAAGTGGAGTCAGCTATGGAAGGAGTCCGTTCGGTCGCTACTTGCCCCAAGGGAAGACGTGATGGAAGAGTAATTATAGTCAGAGGCGTGCTTTTAATTCTTACTACCATACAGTATATCCTGGTATATCCTAGCTTCAGTACGATTTTTTCTCGGTTTTCTAAATCCTCTGTGGCCGCCGAGAATGACTAAATCCAGCAGGAACACTGTCATCGCACAAACTCACCCCCCCATGATACCACACAGGGATAGGGAATTCCATGAAAGAACTCAAATGCGCCCAGGCACTCAGTATAATTATACAC
This sequence comes from Hydnum rufescens UP504, assembly GCA_014904985.1. Classification (NCBI taxonomy): domain Eukaryota; kingdom Fungi; phylum Basidiomycota; class Agaricomycetes; order Cantharellales; family Hydnaceae; genus Hydnum; species Hydnum rufescens. The sequence continues at coordinate 14,034 of MU128996.1, read as the reverse complement.
GAGCGGAGAAGGTGGCACGGAAACCTAAACGTCTGAATGCGATCTCCTCTGTAAGGTCGGCCCCCTCACTCTGGGGATGCGTTAATCCCTTTCTCCCGCCCGTCCGGCTATTGTACCGCTTTGGTCAGAAACCAACTGTGACGGTTGGACTCATAATCTAGGGACTCATGATCGTATTCCTCTGATTATCCCCAGGACATACTATAAAAGGGAAAAGTAGATTCATTCACGCATTCACTGCACGGTGACTTCAGAAGGAAGAGGCAAAGAAATCTTTCGAGTGCAATGAATCTGTTGAGCATTTGAAAATTTTTTCCATAGATAGCGATTAAGCGAAGATTCTGGGGACACAGGCCTAGGGTGCCACTTTGGAAAATCACCACATCTAAAAGAATGCCCTCGGGAGAAAATTAAAGGGTCCCTCAATGCGAACCCTAGGTGGGCTAGCATCACGATGCGATCTTGGGAATGATCTCGACTAAAATTCTAGAACAGATGAGTGCACGTTCCCGCAATCGCGACTTTCTTGAGGCACAATGTATAGTAATATTATATATGTGGAGGTGGAGGTGGAGGTGGAGGTGGGTGGAGGTAGGTGGAGGCTCCTGGGAGATTCCGAGCGGTGGGAAGTTCCATTTTTCTGTGCCAAGAGCAGATCCCCTTGCTAGATGCCACCGAGCTTGCACTTGCAATTGGAGGAGAGAAGGACCACATAATCAAGTTGCTAGCGACCATCAACATCAAGAGACCAGTCGAATTGGACTCTTCTCCAGTTTGAGTCGGACCGCAATGTACCGAAGACTGATTTCAGCTTGGTTTCCAACGTTGGAGCCAGGCGACCTGGGATCAAGGTCGTATGGGAAATGCTAAGATATGCCATACCCCGAAAATACCAGAAACTCTTGAGAAGCCAGTGACGGCATGTGGCTTGACCCTTGGTAAGATGAGCGTCTATTGGCAACGTCAGCGTTGTTTTGAGCGGCTAGCAGTGAGTCATGGACGTCGCCACGGCCGTACCCTTGTTTCCTTATTGGTATCGCGCCCAGGGGCCCTCCAGTGACCCTGCATGGATTCCTGGCATCTATCGATCGCGAGATCGCGATCCATTCCAAGAGTATTTCAAGGTGGGAACAATGATACTCCCACTCACCAGCACTCAACGTCGCGACTTCGCAGCTCCCACGAATGGCTCCACTTCTTGCTTTGCCACTGAGTGCTGGGTTCTGCTACAGTATTTTCTCTAAATTGAGGTTCTGGTCAGGTCCCAGGCTTCGGCATGGCCAAGTCATCGCCTGTGAATCCGCTCAACCAATGGATATGACAAGATCAGAGCGTGTATTCCTTTGACGTCGAGTCATTCCCTGAGACGCGTAATGCAGCGGCAATCTCTCCTCCACATATCCCTCCTCCACATCAGTCCATAATTTAAATTCCTTCTCTTTATTTCGCGTATAAAAAACCTCTCCAGGACGCTCGGTCAATCCTCATCCTCGGTCTGTTACCCCCCCAACACCCCCAACCAGGGCATGCTTGACCTAGTTCGCGATTCGACCGTCGGCGGGATTCTCAACCATATTAGTGGTGGTCGCATCCTCCCATATGCTGATCAGAAACCAGGTTATCAGCCCCCAAATCGCTATCGCTTCGCTCAGTCCACTGTACGCGATGAAAAGGCATTGTCTTCTCCTGCTTCTCTTCACTCTCCACAAGATGATCTAGAATTGGGCAAGACGAAGACACCCACTCCCGCCAACAGTGACAGTGCGGTCTCAAAAGAGGCCCATCTCTCCCAGGCCACCGTGATAGATAATGCCGTAGATCCAAACCTCGTCGACTGGGACGGCCCAGACGACCCAGATAATCCAATGTGAGCCTCAGTCTTTTCTAATTCTTTGTCTTGTCCTCAAGCTTCTTTACTTAGGAACTGGAGTTTCAAAAAGCGTCTCACAGTCCACCTCGCACTCTGCCTCTTGACGGTTTCGGTCTACATTGGTTCAGCCATCTATACAGCTTCCATACCGGGTGTAATCACCCATTTCCATGTCTCTCCCGTTGTCAGCACCCTTGGCCTCTCACTCTATGTTCTTGCCTACGGTATCGGGCCCATGGTCTGTGTCTATTTATACTGCCTTCATCCCTTTCTTTTGCACTCATTTTCTCTCTTGGATCTCGATAACTAGGTTTTCTCTCCTCTTCAGGAAGTTCCTGCCGTCGGCCGCAGACCTGTATACATCGTTACTCTCCTCATCTTCGTCTGCCTTCAAGTCCCAACCGCTCTGGCGCCTAATATTGGGAGTCTCCTCGTCCTTCGTTTCCTCGCCGGTTTCTTCTGTTCCCCGGTGCTCGCTACAGGTGGTGCGTCAATTGCAGATATGTACGTCCCGTCCTACCTCGAATCATATTCTGCTTTTGCAATGGGATGTCTTCCTGGGGATTAACTTTTTTGTTATGCCTGCAGCTTCCTTGGCCCAATATGCCATATCCCATGGCGCTGTGGGCCATGTTTGGCGTCGCTGGTCCGGTATTCGGGCCCATCGTGGTAAGTCACTACCCCGAGACGTCCTCGACTTCCCTTCATGAACTTGTGCCTGTAGGGTGGATTTGCTGCGCAAGCCAAGGGATGGCAATGGCCGATTTGGGAGCTCCTCTGGCTCTCTGGCGGCGCCCTCATTGTCTTGCTCTTCTTCTTTCCTGAGACTCTTGGAGATACCATTTTATACAAACGGGCGAAGAGACTGCGCAAGCTGACAGGAAACAAGCAATTGCGGAGCGCCAGCGAGATCAAGATGGCACAGATGAAGCCAACGGTGATCGCGATGCAGTACCTTGTGAGGCCATTCCAGCTAATGATGGAGCCCGCCGTCTTTTTCGTCAATCTTTACGTCGGTCGTGAGCTTATTTATTATTTATGGTCGCTATGTTGAGGAATTATACCTAATATGATGTTCTTTCTCAGTTGCGTACGCCGTTTTCTATCGTGCGTGGTGGCGTATACCTCCCCCCGTGATACACTATACTGATTCATAATGGTTATCGTAGTGTGGTTCGAAGCGTTCCCTCTCGTCTTCGTAGACCTTCACGGTTTCAAGCAGGGGGTGTCAGGCCTCCCCTTCCTTGGCATTGTCGTCGGTGCTCTGATAGCCGCAATCGTCTATGTACTCTACATCTATTACTACTTGAACCCGAAGTGGATGCGACAAGGGTACCTCACTCCCGAGGAGCGGTTAGTATTGGCTGTGGTTTCGGGGCCTACCATTCCCATTTCTTTGTTCATTTTCGGTGAGTCTACCATCCCTTCCTTGGTGGAGGGTCCGTGGATTAATTATGGTTCTATGGTAGGGTGGACCGCGAAGAGATCTATACATTGGATTGCCCCTGTCATTGGCGCCAGTCTTTACATTCCAGGTAAGACATTTATCGAGATGTTGACTCTTCCATCAATGGCCCATTCTGCTTGACTCACACTTGCATATATCCACTCAGGACTCTTTCTACTCTTCCAGTCGGCGATTATATACCTCCCTCTCTCATACCCGGAATATGCAGCTAGCGTCCTCGCTGGGAACGCATTCGTACGATCGGTGATGGCTGCTGCATTTCCCTTGTTTGGCCGGGCCTTCTATTCTCGTCTTGGGATTGGGGGTGGCTGCTCGCTCTTGGCTGGGATTGCTATCATCATGATTCCTTTCTCATATGTGGGTCCTCTTTCTGTGCCATATGTGTCTCGTAATATGTATTGATCCCTTCTTCCCTTTCCCTAGGCCCTGATGAAGGAGGGCGCATATCTACGTTCACGATCCAAGTACGCCACAGCATAATCCATAGAGGAGAATGTCGGTTCCTTCTAGAGTGGCTCTCGCCTTTGTTTTGCGGTTCCATTCATTTCCCCTTCACTCTGACAACTTTTCACGAGTATCCATACGCAGACGACTTTGTGCGCCACGCATCCTTAACCAAAGTACAATCACTCATCCTAATAGCGTCGTTTTTTTATTATTTTTCAACTTCGACTCTCTGTGCATGCACCCGTCTATAGCACCTAGTTCATTTGTTCACGAGCTTCCGGATTTTTTCCTTTGGCAGCTACTTTATATGTATGTGACTGGGTATGACCTAGACGGATCTACAACTCTGCGGTTGTTTTTCTTATTTCGAATGATATGAGATCTGTTGAGAATAGGGTATCCTGTGCTACTGTACTGTGCGCGCGGGAGACCCATTGGCACGAAGGGTAGTGAGGGCAAGAAGGGGGTATTTGTTGTTACAATTTCACAACCACCAACGGCCCGGCACGCTTACAAATCAAATCTGGGTATCCTTGTTCCAGAGACATTCACGCTAACGCGAGGTCTGACTACATCTACTGCTACAGCCGCTGCTCTTGTATGATTGCCACTGTGAGCTGATGGGCCCATAACCTATTGAAGGCTCAGGGAATTATCAATATACAATAGTAGTGAGGTGAATATTAACAATAGTGACAGTAGATGATTGCTTACCTCAGTCTCGTGTTGAGGAAAGCTTCAGGGTTCCACGGAGTAGAGTAACGAACGAAAAAGGAAATTCCCTTAACGGGTGATTACAAATCATGATACGCTAACCTTGAATACTGACTTAGGGTCTCCCCCGGGCTCTGCTGGCAGGGACAGTGAGGCCGTTGAGACAGGATGAAACGAGGTGGAAGCAAAAGTTTCGGCGGTCTCTGCTCTTTCCGTCACTAGCCTGCGTATGTAGTCCTCGTGCCTCGGTTGGATTTTTCCGTTCTGTCCTCGCGATTCTTGTTTCATTCAATGTTCTGAAGTTCGTGACACACATGGTTTATTTCTCCCATCACATTTGTGCAAGTATAATGCACATGTACAGTAGTATCTTTTCCTTCCTCAAGTCGTACATGTACATGTGTCTGGAATTGACATCTACATACAGTCGTATCTGGATACATGCATATACAACATGATGCCTACGATTAAGACAGAAAATGATAGTCGGTCGTGATTGCAGCTAGGATCCCTGTGACTCGACCTCCGCATCACGGCCTGGTCGAGTATCTATTAAAAACTCTGGTATCAATTTTCATCCTGGTGACTATCATGCCGTTTCCGAAGTCGCTTCGTTGTAGGGCTCATAAGACACCATCAACGAGTAGAGGAGGCGAAATTTCGCAGAATAATCCTTCCATTTTGAGACGTACGGGGGGTCTCCGATGATGATGCAAGCTTCCCCGACAGGGAGGTGAAAGCTGTGAAAGGCGAATACTGATGATCTGCGTTATGGAGCCAGGATGCATCCAAGTCATCCTCAGAATCTACCGATACCCTATCAGGTTTTACTTCTGTTAGAGAATAAGGCCCAACACACCCTTGAGGTTCTGCCTATCTGTCAATTCCCAGCGATAACGCTGATAAATCGGGACTCGGTGGAATGAGCTCGAAGAATTCACCACGACACTCAGTCCGCCGTCAGCAACCGAGATCAGCTTGGCTTCTTCAATGCCAGGAAGGCACATAAATCGAACACGCCTCCCCTGTAGACCAATAATATATAGGTACATGAGCCAGGGGTGCACTATCCAGAAAGAGCACATACGATTCCCCGGTGGATGCCCATGTTTGTGCGATAAGTACGGTACAAGCAGCGTTGTAGAGTGTCGATGATTAAGTTCAATGATGGTCGACTCATTCGGTCGTGACCCCAGCAGCACTTCAAAATTTTCCAAAACAAAGGGAAGGTAGCTTCTTCATCGGATAGTTCAAAGGGAGGCTGATGATTAAATATCGCACGCATGAGGTGTGCCTCTTTGGAAAGTTTGTGGTAGGGCTCCTGATCAAACAAGATCTAGAGTGAATCGAGGACTGCAAGTGAGGCACAAAGCACAGCATATGAGGAGAATGGATCCCACTGCAATACAAGTGCATGCATAAGCATATATGTCTGTTTGCACAGTTCTAGTGCTTTCTTCCAGAAGTTCGGGAGCCAGAAATCGGAGTGACCCGCCGAAGTTTGATGACGTGTGGCCAGTAGGACTCCCATCAAGAATTATAGACAATCCAAAATCACAAATACTCGCTCTTCCTTCTTCATCGATCAGCACATTCGGCTGAGGATATCAATTGATCAGCACGGCACCACTACTTGATGTATTCAAGCGTACCCCTTTCAGATCGCCGTGTATAATTGGAGGCTTGTGTTCATGCAAGTATTGTAATCCCAGCGCAACATCAGCACACTGTAAAGATTAGGTTTCAGTGGGTGATGGATCCCATATGCAAGAGAGGGTATATGGATGTAAACACACAATAATCTCTCGATTGACACTTGGATTCTTCACTAGAAAACTCAGGACATTACCATGAGGGTACAAAATTGAAACGAGACCAGGCCCTTCGGGTTCTTCAGTATGACCTAGCAATCGCACCACATTCTCGTGATGCAATTGGGCCCATATCCGCATTTCCACCTGCAGACGCTGTACATGTCGTGAATGAAAGATTCACGGTACATCTATCAGATAAAATTACCTTGTGAAGTTTCTGTTTGAGCGTGTCCTCATCCGTATACGAGGCACGAAGCACCTTGATGGCGACCTAGGGCATCGGCTGTTAGCCCAGGCACCCTCCCACCTTAGGCAAACACCCTTAAGTACCTAGTTAGCTATGATATTCCCTATAGGCACATCCTACCTACAGAGGTACAACTTATAGTGGTACACTTGGAATACTCACTTGTTTATTTGCTTGAAAAATAGGGCTCCCTGGGGCTGATTTTTCAGCCCTGGGTCCCCTCCAGAAAACCTGGGGGTTCGGGGGCGGTAGCCCCCGAGAAGCTCTGGGGTTCTTGGTCTGGGACACCCAAAGTTAGCCTTGGGACACCTGAGTTAGGTCATGGGACACTTGAATTAGGCCTTGGGACACCTGAATTAGGCCATGGGATCCTCAGATAGGGGTTGGTCTGCCTGGCCATAGAATCAAATTTGGCTTGGTCCTCCACCCCCTTCCTCAAGGCCACCAACCTCTAACTTCACCACAAGGAACCTGTGGAAATTAGTGCCAGGGGGCATCGGGACCCCTGAGCATTTCACTGGTCACTGCCTATTCATATATTTGTATTGAACTGCAAGTACATCCAACCATCACCTGAGCCATCCAGCATATGCCATCCCTCTGCAGCTGTGGTTCTTTTGTCAATGGACAGAGACCCTCCAGGCCACCCATAACAGCCCTCAGCAGGCTCTTGGCACTGTCAATTCATTTGGAATCAAGCCAGAAACCTCAGGTAATATAAAAAAACAACTCGGCGACTCGAAATTAAGCAGTATTCCCCTTTTGGGAATTTCATTAACATCCTTCCTATTTAGGGCAGATTATTCCCAAAAGGGAAATCAAGTGCGAGCTTCTGCTCAGCTTGTACTCTCATTCTAGCCTGTTACACAGGTCTTCAGTCTTGCTTTCAGAACACCACACACCCCTGATTTATTACAGCTTAAATGTATAATGATTAGCTTCAAAAACTGATTCTAAAAAATCTAAGTACGAGAAGAAGCATGTATCTAGCCAGTGCCCACAGACACTGGCTATCCTACCTAGTCCCAGAAGGGAGTAGAGGATACATAGGAGCCCATGTACACCAAAATGGGGGTACACAGGCTCCAGGTCGGCTTGGCTATTCGATATTTAACTCTACTGGTAAAGACCAGTATGGTGAGGCACCCCTATGGGGCACTTAAAGGCCACAGGACACACACACACCTGTTCTGGTACCGGGCAAGGGCATAGGATCAAGAGTATCCCCCACACAGCTCTGACAAGGTTCAACCAATACGAACAATACCGGCGCTCACGCCGGCACTGTTTGTGCTGCTTTGACCTTGCACAGGGTCTGGGGTAGGGGGCATGCTGCAGGGGGGGCAGGGTAGCCATATATGATGATATAGTGAAGGGGGGACGACCTATATATAGTAGACACGCAATCAATCAGTTAAAAATTTTAAAAAAGGGAAAAAGAGTGGCCAAAGCCACTCTTTCTGCCCCAATGTATATAGTAGCCAATAAATACTTACCTTATTCATCACCTCCCATGGTTTCTGGGGTGTGGTAGTGGCCTCTGGCTCATCACAGGTTCCGTCGTTTGAAACATTTGCGATCCGGCAATTTCCACTCAGACTCAACACCGGCAATTGCCAGGATTAAGAAGGAGCTGAAGCAACAGCACAAGGACAGCACAAGGACACAACATAACCCAATAGAAGAAGATACAACAATGTATATAAGTAGTATAAACCAGGCCTGGAACAAGTGGTTAGTGTCTGAAGAGATGGGGGTAGTAAAATGAATACCAAAAATTGTGAAATTGTTGAATATGAACCACTGGGTGGTTCATTCATTCTGAAATTTAGCAAATGATTGGGGAATATTAGGGAAAAGAGCATATTAAAATTTCAGCCAATTTTGATCAGTAGGTATTTAAATATATAAGGCAAACAAGTTTGGACATTAAAAATTGATTTCCTCCCCTACAAAATAGCTGTGGACTTGGAAAATTTACACAGAGTATAGCAATATATTCTACTAATTATGTGCCAAATATCATCCCAATCCATCCACCTTAAGGGAGTGAACTGGACAATAGGTACCAGAAGCACTGGAAATTGCCAAAATTTAAGCACTGAGTGGTTCATTTTGAAAATTGGTACGTGACTAGATGCTGCTTAGGCGAAGATTATATCAAAATTTCAGCCAGATCCACTCAGTAGTTATAGAGATATGAGGCAAACAAATATAAACCTTGAAAATTGATTTACTCTCCCTACAAACAAGACATGGACTTGAAAATTGACATGGAGTATAGTCATATAACTGACCAGATATGTGCCAAAAATATGCTTATTTGGTTCACTTCTAGGCATTCAACCCCCTTGGCAGGCAGAAAAGGGAACAAAACCCCACTATGAATGTGAATCACTCCACATCAGGCCCAAACTAGGTGGAATAGGCTTGAAATATTATAACACTAACTATCTGCAAAAATGGAATGAATTGGATGTGTGGAAGTGGCTGAAATTGAGGGGGAGGGGGAAGAGGATCAAAAGTGAATTACATAGGATGTAGGGCAGAGGTGCCTCTGATATTATTCCACTAGTTTAATACATATATGGGGAGTATACATACCAAATATCAGCCTGATTAGACTCCATTTAGGCACTATTCCACAGCACTCCCCCCTAAATAACAATTTCCTCCCCAGAGCCTTCCATCCATGCAATGGCCCTGAAAATTTACCCTTAGGTCATCCAAATACATTCATAACATCTCCCAGAATTTCAGATTCATGACTCCAGTGTGAGAGTTTCCATAATATTTTCAAGTTTCACTGACATATACCCTCCAGTTGGGGACTTCCAGAGCTCCAATAACTCCAATTTTTTGTAGGCCACAGCCGGTCACTATTTGAGGCTCAGGCCCAAATTTTCAGCCCATTCTAAGCACTTTTGACATTGGTCACATGATCAAGATCTCCTCCTCCCCCTGCTTCACTCAGTGATCCAATTTGTATGGAGTTTGTTGCCATTTGTAGTAGTAATATATGACAGTGTATGATTCAAGTTTCAGGACATTCCATGCAGTATTCATTGAGTTATTCAGGAAACATTCTGGATCAATTCAATCTGGGGGTCAGAACAGCGGTATTTAGTGGAAATACCACTGTTCTGACCCCCAGATTGAATTGATCCAGAATGTTTCCTGAATAACTCAATGAATACTGCATGGAATGTCCTGAAACTTGAAAACTTAGGCAAACACCCTTAAGTACCTAGTTAGCTTTGTATTCCCTATAGGCACACTACCTACAGAGGTACAACTTATAGTGGTACACTTGGGAATACTCACTTGTTTATTTGCTTGAAAAATAGGGCTCCCTGGGGCTGATTTTTCAGCCCTGGGTCCCTCCAAAAACCTGGGGTTCGGGGGCGAGTAGCCCCCGAGAAGCTCTGGGGTTCTTTGGTCTGGGGACACACCAAAGTAGCCTTGGGACACCTGAGTTAGGTCATTGGGACACTTGAATTAGGCCTTGGCACACCTGGAATTAGGCCATGGGCATCCTCAGATAGGGGTTGGTCTGCCTGGCCACTAGAATCAATTTTGGCTTGGTCCTCCACCACCCTTCCTCAAGGCTCACCAACCTCTAACTTCACCACAGGAACCTGTGGAAATTAGTTGCAGGGGGCATCGGGACCCTGAGCATTTCACTGGTCACTGCCTAATTATATATTTGTATTGAAACTGCAAGTACATCCAACCATCACCTGAACATCCAGCATATGCCATTCCCTCTGCAGCTGTGGTTTCTTTTGTCAATGGACAGAGAACCCTCCAGGGCCACCCATAACATCCCTCAGCAGGCTCTCTGGCACTGTCAATTCATTTGGAATCAAGCCACAAACCTCAGGTATATAAATAAACAACTCCGCGACTCCAGCACACTGTAAAGATTAGGTTTCAGTGGGTGATGGATCCCATATGCAAGAGAGGGTATATGGATGTAAACACACAATAATCTCTCCGATTGACACTTGGATTCTTCACTAGAAAACTCAGGACATTACCATGAGGGTACAAAATTGAAACAAGACCAGGCCCTTCGGGTTCTTCAGTATGACCTAGCAATCGCACCACATTCTCGTGATGCCAATTGGGCCCATATCCGCATTTCCACATGCAGACGCTGTACATGTCGTGAATGAAAGATTTCACAGTACATCTATCAGATAAAATTACCTTGTGAAGTTTCCGTTTGAGCGTGTCCTCATCCGTATACGAGGCACGAAGCACCTTGATGGCGACCTAGGGCATCAGCTGTTAGCCCAGGCACCCTCCTGTGAGCTATAAATCGAGAACAATAACCTGAAGGGCTTGGTCAGGGTTGTCGGAAGTGGAAGAGAGCAAGCTGCCCCTCCAGACTGAGGAGTAGCCACCTGTAGCCATGGGTGACGAGCCTAAACGAACAATGCGGCCAGTCAAGTTGGGAGTTTTGGGGGGACTGGGTTGGCGATTGGTAAATGGTGCACTAGCTTGTGGGCCTCGTCCGAAAGCTTCTGCGGAAGGAGCCGTAATCGCAACACGTTGCAGAATGGAGGTGGCTTCGTCTATTCCAGTGGAAGCCTCTGTAGGCGACAGAGGAGTGGGAGGGGTGGGAGTTGATGATGCACTGGTGAGCTGCACAGGTCGCCTCTCAACGGCTTGGCCAGGTAAAAAGTTGCGGGTTCGAGACTCCGAACGATGATGCAGATCATATGATGTCGTGGATTCGAGGGTTTTTGAGCGGGTACATCGAGGCGGTCAACAATATTCTTGGCGTAGGTCGCAGCGGCAGGCATTGCACCATTCGCATTGGGCGACGGCACTGGGCGAGGTTCTTGGAGAGACGGAGTAGGCAGATTGTTCCATGCCCCCGGGTGAGCGAGTGAGATCCCCTTCGTGTTAGGGTGCTGGATAGCAATTGGCGCTGCACGGTTTGCGTAGCCTCGGTCGCGTGCCATCCGAAAAGACCGAGGGCGATCTTGACCCAGTCTGGTGGGGGCGGATTGATCCAAAATTTCCCGAAGCCACCATGAAGAATTCCGATGACGACGCCGGCGTACCACATAGGATCCATCCCGGTCATCCTGGAAGGGTTGGTTACTACATTGACGGTGTGCAGAAGATCTAAGATGTGACGGAAATTCAGGGTATCTAATGCGCTGGCCATGATCTCGTTATGGTGTCGTTTCCAAAGCTTGTAGCGCTCGGTGGAGAATTGGATTGTATCTGGCCCAACGTACCGCCTCTCCGTCCGCACCCAGACAAGTGTCCCTTCGGTCTGGAGGCGAACGCAAATGAGTAGGTACTCGTGGTCCTGGAGGTTCATTCAGCTGCCTGGAATGCAAGGATACGATAGACTATGCCAACCCCGTCTTTGTAGCACGCGATGTCTCGGACATCCCCTGATGTAAGTGGACCCTGCCTACCAAAAATTTCCGTTAATATGCCGCTGCACATATTCGACAGGATGACTTACTTGGACTCAGGAGAGATAATCGCCTGGTAGAAGTCAGTAAAGAGCCAGGAGACCGGATGTCCCACTTTTTCGATATAGCCAGAGTCATCAGTGAGAGATAAAGCCTTCCTCCTTTTTTGAAGTATGAGACTGGACGAGCTTGCTCTGTCTCTGCCTGCTGCCATGATCAGAAATGCGGTGTTCTGGCTTACCTAACCGTGGGAACCACAAACCAATGTTCAACCAGCTACACTACCCCTGATCCACCCACAATAGATGACATCCATACTCAGAGACTCTGAGTATGGATGTTATCTATTGTGGGTGGATTGAGATGGCATAGCTGGGAGTCGGCCTAGTGTTGCCGAAGACTTGAGCAAGGCCTTTTTGGAACTTTTAAAAGAAAGCCTCACAGTGCTGTCATCACATCACTATTTGACTCAGACTTATCAACTTCTATCATTTGAATCCATTCTCTTTCATCCTGCAGCAAAAAAAAGCCCCAGTGTCTTGTAGTTGGCTCAAAAAAAAGTACTCAGGACTTGACTCAATTCAGTTGAGCCAGTCGCAGCAACACTACTCGGAATCAGGGGATATTCGGAGTTTTCCAGTGATATGAGTAAATTCGGCTTTTAATTTCCGTCATCTATTTAGCGACCTAGCCAGAGGTAACCACACCTCGACTGGGTTGGAGTCTGCGTGAGTCACAGCATTCAGGAGAATGGAGAATGCTCATAATCGACATTTAAGGAGAGATCACGCTGGAATATTGCGATAGAAATTTCGTGCTCGTTAGCAGGACATACATTGCAGCCCTACTCAAATCACCAGGGAATCTTTGACTTTGTCAAGAGAAACCCAGATTCTGTATGTCGGGGGACTGCTCCCAAGATCGAGGCACTATCAGTATTATTTGGGTTTGGATCCAGGCTCTTCACGTGCCTGGATGACCAATAGAGCATGATGACCCCTTTAGATTCCCATCGGTTTCTTTTGGCAGTCGAAGACCAGGAATCATCTCTTCTCCATCAGCGCTTGCGTGATCCTTTCCTGAACATGTCTGATTAACTTAAACCCCTCACTTCTTCGACGAAAACTTTCAAGGCTCATAAGCCTACACCCTTGGGATTTTGTCGGGTCCTCGATAGTAGAAAATATCAACGGAGGGGACGATGAAGCCCAAAGTAAGGAAGGAACGGGCTCGATCATGATTTATCACATGTCACCGTCGGGATGAGATAATTAGCTTGGCCGGAGGGGCCACCACCGGATGGTCAGAGTCCTTCACGTCGAATGGCGATGAGCTCGACTGGGTCCTCAGGGGGCGCAGGGAGGCCCGTCGATATCAGAAATGTCGGAATGCGTGCACTCACAATATCCTCCTCCCTCAATCAGCGTGATCGTATCAGGCTCAGCATCACCGCGACTAATCTCAGGAAGAACTTCCTCATGAAACATAGGCGCGACTTTTTCCAGGGTGACCGAGGACGAAATCACAGGACTAGAAAGAACGGTGAGAGATATCGATGAAGGAGAATCGTTCAGACCCGGCGTTTCTTTTGTTTCTGCCTCATCTCGGAAAGGGGATGGGATCTCAGGGAGGAAGGTATCAGCAAGCACATGTGATGTCTGGAAGAGAACAGTCCCAGGTGACTGCATTTTCAGGCCAAAGTCATCAAACACCAGGGGAATCTCCTTCAACGTCATACTATTCTTGTCCGCCGGGGTAACCCTCGTCGAAGTACTGCCCGAGTTGCTTGGTCTCAAGGGTATATCTATCTCCCGCTGGGTTCTAGCCTCGCTAAGCTCGAGGGACGGCATGATAGAAGTTACAGGTCGAAATGAGCTGGAAACCGACGCGTGGGGCCCTCCACCTGGGATTGAAACCGCTGGACACCTCCGGCCGCCTCCAATCTAGGGACACTAGATGAAGGTGCAGGAATAGGGAAAGACGTGGGTCTTTCTACAGGGCTCACTATAGCAGACAGTATGGGGGATGAAGGT